>VWPU01015136.1:0-47302 GCA_013398955.1 Callaeas wilsoni
TGGATCCTGGCAGCTCAACAAGGCAGAAAAGCCATGACATATTGTAGGGCTTGGTAACTGAAGACACCCAAACTCCATCTCCATTTTCTATCCAAAATGTCAGAATTCTTCACAAAAAACCTACAGAAGTAAAACACTGATGTTTAAGCACAGAAAACCAAGACTCCCTCCTATAAAACTCAGGCACTGAGCAGAAACAGAGCCTGTGGGGGAGCAAGAGGTTTCTCTTTAAAGACACAAGCATTGCTGAGCTGGTGCAGATCTGCAGGAGCAGCTCTGGATTTCGGCGTGCAGCTGCTCTCTGACAGTCCCAGCACAGGCAAACCCAGCCCATTTTCACAGCCAGATAACCTCAAACGCGGAGCAGCCGAAGGGTTGCGCCCAAAGCAAACCCACTGCCACAGAACGGGAACAACACATGGAATCTCCCTGCTCTTATTTCCAGTATTCCAAGGAAGCTATCCAAGAAAATCATTTTTCTTTCACATTTGCTCTGCTGTGCCCCAGGAGGAGAGCATCACCTGCACCACCCAAACAGGACTTAGCAAAGCTGATTCTCAGGGAGATTTTCTTTTTCTGAAAGAAAAAAAAGGTTGATTTTCATCAAGAAGAATCAGGACCCTCATGGAAAACATAATAAAAAGTTTGCTACTTTTAAAATTTCTATTTATTTTTTCCCATTAAAAAACAAATCAATGCCCTGTAACATTTTGGACTTCTTCTGAAGTTTTCGCTGGGATAAAACCCAAACTAATTACTTGATGATCTCTAAGCCTCAAGATCACGTTTCCTTGCACATGTACAATGAAAGATATTGAATAAAGCTTCTAAGAAACCTTTCATTGCTGGGTACTTAGCAAAATTGATTGAAATTCAGATTTTTTTGCCCACTGGCAAATTCTGATAACTCCATATCTATTTGCATTCCAAATCAACGTGAAAAATCAAAATAGTCATAGATTCTGTAAAACAAAAGGCACTTAACAATTTTGCCATAGAGAAAATTGACTTTTGCTTAAAAGCAATTAAAGTGCTATTTTTTCTTTCTTGGATATATCTTCTCCTGGAAGTCAGTGTGGGGACTTGTAGCCCTGATTTTCCCCAATAAGATATCATATGCATTAGGAGTTTTTTCCCCCCACCAATTCATGTGCTATTTTTGTCAAAAGGAAAAAATAAAAGCAGCAGTTACATAAATCCAGAGCGTTTCCTACCGGCATATTGCTACATTTTAAAATTAAGCCCTTAGGTATCAAATGAAATTTGAAGATGAAAAGAAAAATATTTACACCCCAACGTAGCCAAGTGACCATTAAAGTGAAAATCACCTCAAACCCAGACTTAAGTTATTACATTAGAGATATGAAGCTAAACCTTCCCTCTCTCTCACCACACCACTATGGCTTAGTGCAGGCTCTTTCCTAGGTTTTTTCCTAGGAAAAAATCCAAAGCAAATGCAATTTTTTACCTAAAGCAAAACAGGAACAAACTCAAGTCCCATGTGGTTCATGGAATGGAAAAAACCTTCTCTTTTTTAGCTTTTAAATATATTTTTACACCAACCCTATTGGGACAAGCTGCGAGCTCCAATAAATCTCAAAGTGCCTCCACAGTCCTGTATTTCCCAGTACAAATCATGCACCCATTGTCCAAAAGCCTGGTCTGTGTAAAACTCTGGATTATCCTCAGGTAAATGGAATAATGGGAGAAAAGAAGGAACTGACCCACACATGAACCTATGAACTAAGCAGAAGGTGTCATTTAATATTAAACTTAATTACAACACTTGGCCCTGTTTAACAAAGTCAAACAATCCTGGCTTCCCCGTTGGGGTGATTTGCAATCCAACAGCCAAAGGCACTTGGAGAAATGTGTCAGCACCACCAATGTCTTGGGAATTGCTGCTGGAGTCACACCAGTGCCATCTTTTCCCTCTGCCATGCTCCATTATGTTTTGAATATGTACATGCACATCAATTACAGTGAATCACAACCCCAAGGGACTCTGCTCTCACGGCTACACAGAGCAGGCCACGCGTGTCCTCACGGCAACAGCCTCCACACGCCACGCAAATCCGGGTATGGAACGCCACCTCTAACATGCAACAATGAGGAAAAAGGACTGGAGGCTTTTTAAGGATATTTTTTTTTTTCCTAAGGGGCCATCAGAGAAGTGGGTGTAGCAGGAGCTTCAGAGCCTAGAGTGCCCACCTTTGGCCAAGCAGAATTACTGACTCCAATTAGCACTGCTGGGGGCAGCAGGGTGAGGCACGTATTCATACACAAGGGAAAGCTCAGCTGTGCTAGAGGCTCTCCCTGGCACAAAACAGGATAAACCTGTGGTAAGCACACAGAAATGGCAAGCTGCCTTCAGAGATGCTTTGTATCAACAGCAAACAGCGATTCTCACAGCAGGGCCACTTTTTAAACCATCTGAAAGTGCGTTATGATTAAAAGCTTTATGAGCAGGCTCAGAAGAGGCTGTTAGGCTGTGCCTAGGACAAACAAAATGGAAAGCAGACACTCCGGGTTGATTGCCATCATATTGGGTCTCCATCAAGAGCCAGAAATTACCTATATTTATCCCATTTGCATCACACGTGTCAGTTAATGTATAAATAGAGATGAGTGTACGGGATCTTGTGCTGAACTGCACCAGTGAGTCACCGAAGAGGGGGAAGGATAACCTTTTCTCTTGCCTGTATTTATCAGCGAGTTAAAAGCAAGGTTGGGGTGCAGGAAATTCTGCTGAGAGAGGGACAAGGCTGGTGAAACACAGACAGGAGCCCGGGTAAGCCACGGGATCTCCTTAAATTCTGCTGGACAAGGCCCTGAGCAAACTGACTGAACTGAAAGCTGGCCCTGACTTAAACACAGAGTTGGACTAGAGGCCTCTAGAAATCTTTAAAATTTAAAGTATTCTGTGATTTTAAGAGGCAACATGGCCCAAAACAGACAGGCAGTTCTGGGAATCCACAGCATCTGAGCATCTACTTGGAACTGTGCTCAGAGTATTTGCTTTCTCTGAGACCCAGAAATCTTTGTCTTCTTGCTGGGAGACAGTTTTTATGATGCTCTGAGTGATAAAAGTAACATAACTATAAATCTCTCTGAGACTTGAGGAAAGTTGAGTTGTACAGGGACTGCAGATATTGCACTAAGAAGCCTTTCAGGGGGTTTAGGGAATAGACGGGTTAGGGAAAGGGAAAATGCATCTCACTTGTAGCAGCAGCATTTAAATCCAGTTCTGGTGCCTGCACTTATCTCCACAGGGCTTTCGATCATAAATCAGGTGTTATTTTCCTTCTGCACAACAATAAACAATACAATCAGCAGCA
The DNA here is from genome assembly GCA_013398955.1 of Callaeas wilsoni. Taxonomy (NCBI): domain Eukaryota; kingdom Metazoa; phylum Chordata; class Aves; order Passeriformes; family Callaeidae; genus Callaeas; species Callaeas wilsoni. The sequence continues at coordinate 3,339 of VWPU01015136.1, forward strand.
ACATCTGGGCTCTGCTTTTCTTAATAGCACCTTCATGCAGTTATAATGTAAAATACAAGAACTGGAATTGGAAATAAAACAGAAATGCTAATTTGACACTTGGAACTTCATTACAGCTGCACAACTTAAAGTAATTTTAACTGCAGACTTTTGCTGTTAGGTTATATTTTTCAGTAACACCTTTTTCATCCAGAAGTGTTTTCTTAACCATCATCACTTGTGTTTTGGATGGTTTCGACTTATTTTTCCTGTTCTTTTTTTCTACAGAGGGTCATGGGTCACTTTGAGCCAAGATTTCTCTTTATGCAGTGAGTGTCTCCAGCCACTGCTCCCTGCCACGTTTCAGGATGAACAGAGCTTCCTCCCAGCGAGGTACAGACTGACCAGCACGGTGCCTGCTGGCTTTGCTCGATCTTTGACATCAGGCACTTGGAATAAGGCAGGCCAGAAGTTTATGCACGGCACCAACATTTTAACAGTATTACCTTCTCCTTATCTGACCACGTTTAGAAAGGGCACATGCTGAAAACCCTCATTTTATCATCCCTCCTAACGCTGCTGTGTCACTGGTGCTGGCCTTTCCGTGTCTGTGCAACACTTCAAGTTACACTTCTGTAAACTGCCTCCAGGGATAAAAATGCAACAGCATCCAAAGCACTAAGGGCAAAAAGTATAAACCTGCCCTGATGTCAGCTTTGTCTCCCAGACCTTTGGAAAACCACAGAGCAAACGACACTTGACCTGATCTGCAAGTTAACTGAAAATGCAGCTGTGAATGCATGGTAGTACTTGAAGCATTCCTTGCAGAGTAAACTCTTCCTTTACACATCAGTTTATACCATTTGTACCTCTGGGAACATCAACTAACCTCTAATTTCCTTCAGCTCAACGTTACACTGATTCACAAAGACCTTTGGGAATGCTCCCCCTTCCCATTATATTTTTATTTTCCCGGGCAGAGAGAAGGGTTCATGGTCATGGCTAAACAGTGCCTGGAGTTTCCCTCCCAACCCCACCTCAGCAGTCCAGCCGGTGCTGCCGAGTGCAAGTGCCCCCAGGATGACTGAGCTGATGGAAAGGCTGGAGAGGGGCCAGCACTGTCCACTGACTCATCCCCTCTGTCACCGCTCTCTCCAGGCAGGCTCAGGGAAAAGCCTGGGCCTTCTGCTTTGTTTGTTTGCCAGCCTCCTCCAAGAAACCTTCTCGCATGTTCCCGGGGAGCACCTTGAAACTCTGGTGTCACAGTGGCTACAATAACACAATTTACAGTGATTCAGAAGCAAGTTAATTAGCTACGACTATATGCAAAATTCACTTACCACATCATTGAGATTTGTGAAATGTTTGCATCCAGGCTCCTATTTTCTTATTCCTTGTTCTGCCTGATTAACACACGATGCATTTTCTTCTGTCTTGAGGTTAGATGTCTGAAGCTTTTCCACAGGAAATTACCAAAAAGTCACACTTCTTGAGTTAACATTCATTGTTTCACTAGAAAGAAAAAGACCAACAAGCATTTCTTAAGTCTCAGGTCTTTTATTTCCCATGAAATCAAATAATCACCAGTACAGGCTGATCCCAAAATCTCATTTACTTCCATGAGCTTGAAAAAATTATTTCATAAATTTGGGTCAAACACTGTTTTAAGATTAATAAGTGATTTACTGTTGACCTTGGGCAGCCAGAATTCTATTCTGTATCTCTACCAGGTTAGAAAATTTGAAACAATCCCCATCTGCCATACACCAGCTAATGATGCCTCTTTTTGCTGCCATTAGTTGATAGTAACCATAAATTGGAAAGATGTCCATTTAGCTTTATTTACATAATTTGCAAAACTTATTTGTAGCAGGGAAATAAAACTAGAAAGGGACCAAAGGAACAAGGAGGAAACAGGAGGAATTCACTGTGTCACCAATTGCATGACACAACTGGGCACCTTCCCAGCACCAGTCCCTACACCGGGAACTAAGTGCAGTTAATGTTGCTTATGGATAAAGAAGGACAACACTCAGCGCTTCATCAGGGGTGAAAAAATAGGATTGGGATGTCCACATACGCACTATACACACATGGAGTCCTGAATGGAAATTCTGGGAGTAAATTGAGCAGCTATGCTCAAACCCAAGCTCAGAACCACACTTGTATCTAAACTCTGAGTGTGAGCTGTACCCGAAACGCTGCCCGTATGTTACTTATCTGCCAAGGGATTTGAGGGAAAGGAGGTTGAGTAGGACATTCAGACAAGCTCTGATAATTCACGTGTGCAGCAGACACAAAACAAGGAGCTGCAGTTGTATGGCTGGAGGCAAAGGGGAGACAGAGAAATGGAAAGAGGGAAGCAAGAGGTCCACAGCTGAATCATGCCCAATCTCCCCATCTTTTTTGGTTTTAAGAGAATCCTTGGATGTGGAAAAACAGTTTAACTTGCCAGTTTGTCATTAAATGCCAGCCTGTGCCAATAACTACCACTCAGAGCAGGTGAGTAACTTTCAACTGTTCCTACAAAAGAAGGCAAAAATGTTGATCTCATACATCTCCCTCACCTGATCTTATAATACTTTCTCTTCCTATGCCCACTCCCCAAAATAAAATCAGAAAAAAAAAAAAATCTAACTACATTTAGCAAGTGTAACAAGCCATCCTTGACTTACTGTTTTTCTGACTGACCCTAAACCTCCAGCTGCTCATGTTCTGTTCCATCCACACAGGTGGGAAGCCACTGTGACACTTCGTTCAGGGTGGAATCATACCAGTTTAGAACCACTGAATATCATAAATATGACGCTAATTAAATGGGTGGGGAGCAGGGGAGAGACCACACAAAAACGCCACAAAACCCCAATGATTTCTGTGAATAAACGCCCAAAATTCCAATTCCACAGCTGGCAACTGCAGAGAAACTACTCTGACTCCCTGCAGATTTCTTTTCAGCAGGGAGATTAATTAAGGTACGTTGTGTTTTTTTTTTTCTTTGCACACAGGAAATTCCCTCTGCATCTGCCACACAGAGTGATTCTTTCATTTTCAGGAACAGGAATTCAAAGGAATCCCTGAAGCACACCAGAGTTGGGCTTGTGCTAAGTATCAACCGTACTTCTCTTTTAAAAGATGTTATTTGTCTTATTTGAAACATGAACACTAATTCAAGCCTTGCTATCATTTTGCCTCTGCATTGCTACGACAAGTAAAGAAGCTAATGGAATACATAAAATACCGCAATAAACCTGAGTTTGCCCCACAGCATTTCAAGTTCCCTTTCTAAATTAGTTCACGGAAACAGCAATTGGGTCACTCTCATTTTGCTATCTCCCAATAGCAAAAAGGCAGATTTCCCTGATTTTGGTAAAGAAGCCTAAATTGTTGGTTAATTAACAAAGCCATTTAACTTTAGGAATCAATCAAGTCCCAGAAGTGAAAGTCAAGGTTACCTTGAGTCAAGAGCACTGTAAAGGAATAAAACAAGGTTTTATCAATATTACTATGCCACAAACATGTAGAAGAATACAGTGCTTTACCCAGAACATGAAAGAAAAAATTTCACAGGGTAAGAGTTGAAAGCAGTATTGGCAATACCTTCAGATAGTTCTCTCACGATCGAGGCCACAGCGATTACTTTTTCTCTCCCAATCACGGAGGGGAAGATAAAACATACCTCTGATTTTTTTTTATTTTTGTTTTTAAATAAAAGAAGGGTCATTCAGGTTCAAAGTTGTACAGCTGGTCAGAAGCAGCACTAACATTAGCCACAAAGGAGGATAAGTTTAAACAGAGTCACAGGATCTCACACAGTGATGCCAATAAAGCCTCGCTGCTTTTTAGCAGCCAGGAGAGCAAAACCAGCCGTGAGGAATGCACAAATCCCAGAGGGAAACTGGAGCGTGCAAGGAAGGGACACAAAACCTCCATGGACAACTCTGCTGGGGCTGCTGAGGGTCCGAATGCCTCACCAAAGTGCTGCTTTTCCCTGGACAATCTTAGCAAAAACGTTAATATTGAAAGTGCTCAGCAGCACAACCCACCCAGCCGTGCCAAATGACTCCACAAACACTGTGACCTGGGGGATAATAAACTCTAACTTAAGGACACACAGGAACACACGGCCTTTTCTCTACAATACTTCTAGAGTTGCTGAAGACAATTTTGCCTAAAATCCCTCCATATCTACCAGTGCTGTTCTGAGTGTACAAGTCACACCCATACCGTTTTGGGGTTTTATCGTTATTTTTACACAAGCTCCCTCAGAGGACTAAGTGGGCTCAGGGGCTTAAAACAAAGATTTACATTTTAATTCCTATAAAACCAGAAACTAACTCATTTTCTCAAACACCATGCCAGGGGAAGGGTACGGGCAGGCCCAACCCACCTGACACGGATCCGCAGACATTGATTCCGCCTCACGGGAACATTCTCGCCCTGCTTTCCCTGCAACTCTGAGGGGAAAAAATGCAGCCCGGGTGCCGGGGTCTCTGGTGGCCCAAGAATTCAGCTCAATTCCCAAAATATTTGCAGAACAAGCAGCCAAAAGTGCTCCGGGAAGCAGCACAGGCTGTGGGGGCCGTGAGGGGCCCCAGCGCCGGGCGTGGCTCGCGCAGCCCCTCAGCCTCACCACGGGGCAAAATGGCGCCCTGCCCTGAGGGAAGTCATTAAAAAACCCCCACTTAGCGCTCTTATACCCCCTGCTTTATAGCGAAAACGGGTTTCCCAGGGATTCGGCAGCAAAACCCAACTGGCTGATGTGGTGTGGGATGGCGAGATAGCTTCGGTGTCCTTGTCACCCTCATGGCAGTGAGGACTGGAGACCCCTCACCTCAAGGCCCATCCTTTCTACAACAAAACAACTGGGGACGGTGGCTAGAAAAGCGAAAAATCCAAAATTCAGTACCCAACAAATGCAGATACACAAAGAATTTTAAGCAAATAACCCGTGTGTACACTCACAAGGAAAAACCTCAAAGAAAGATCCTTTTAACTGCCATATTGATGAGGTCTTTCTGGCTCCCGTTCCATAAATCCTTCTGCTGAGGAAGTCACATCCTAAGCAATATCAGGATATAATTTAAAACGTGCATTGTTTATCCCTTCTGATACATTATACATACAGCTCAGCTGTCTCTAATGCAGGAGCAATCCAGGCACAGCACTTTCAATACAAAAATTCATTAGAAAACACTCCTTCTGGTCTCAACCAAAACAGGTCATTTTTCCTTCTTCTTGGATTTCAGAAATAACCTTATGCAAAAAAAAAAGGGATTACAGCTGTAATGATAAAAAATGAGGGGAAAATGGCAGTAAATAATGTAGTGTCTTTTCTGAGCACATCAAGGATTTTGGAGCTTCAACATGTGAAGGGTCTTTTTTACCTCAGTGAGCTGGGTAATATAAGGTGTCTAAATGTAGAGAAAAAGAAAATATCATCTGTCACTGCCGTAAGAGCAAGAAGATAAAATTATTTCTATAGGCTGAAAACAGAAGTGTTCCTGAAAGAAATCATCGCTGGAGAATTATTTTTGGAATAGTATTCATCAAGAGTTTAAGGGGGGAAAATAAAAAAGTGTGCATCAGGGAAAAGAAACATAAGAGAAATTAAATATTTCAAATGCCTACTGAAAAAGAATTTATAATTTTTACACAATTAACCGGTCACATTTTTCCTTTTCCCTATTGTGACATAGAACATACAGACAATGTATTAAGATAGAAATGTTATGCAGACTGATATTGATTCCTTTTTTTAAATTTTGCTGCCATGCGAACCAAGACTTGAGACCAACTTATGGCCAAAAGACGTGATATGAGCTGTAACAGTTCTGACCAAGCCGTGCCAGCAGACTGGTTCGATTTTCCCTGTTTTCTGAACAGAACCAAGGCTGCTGCTTTCCCCTTTTGCACCACTGTGGCTGCACCTTCTTTCCCATCCAGCTCAGGACTGCGATTTTGGGCAATTTGAGAATCAGATCAAAGCATTCAGCAAAGCTGCAAGATGCCTCTGTGAAGTGTGAAAGTGCGGCAGAGACTGCGTGGAGAATTCCATTCAGCTTCCTGAATGCAATCACAGGCTCTGTCCTCTGACCATGATTCTTTTCTCAGGTTTAAAAAGTAATGCTGTGTTTTGTGAATAAGCTTCAAATTATTAAACTGTTTGCTAAAAGGACAATTAGGGAGAAAAATTATTATTTTAAAAGTTACTTTTCTTTAAATTGAGGTTTGGTAATTTTGACTTTTACACCCGCAGCCTTCCCTTCTAAAACACTGTTAGTCTAAAGAAACCTGATCAAAGATAGGTGGTCTCCATTTTTTAGCAGCTGGAAAACCTTTCTTCCTTTAAATTCTTTCACTGGAAAAAAAGGACTGAAGTAATTTTGCTTAACAGTCCTGAGAATACTCCATCAGGTTGAAGTCAAATAGGAGAGATTTCAGCTGCAGCAATGAATGCTGAATGTGCAAATCATCCATTAATCATTAAGGGTTTTTAATCGGTTCTGCCTTGGTAAAAAAGCTCCAGCATGCACCAGGCACTCGGAGCAGCCTCTTCCCTTCCAGTGCTCCGTATTGGGATGTAGGAAACGGCACCCCACGTTCCCAAAGAAAATGAGAAACACTGCATATATTGAATGTCAGTGTGATCAAAGGGATCAGCTAAAACACTCATTGCATGATCTTTCCACTTTAATACCTTTTGTCTGTATAACTCTCAGACAGGATTTCATCTCGATTTGCAGACAGCACTTATATTTATCTAGCTAATTCAAACTGCAGATATCATTAAAAGAAATGTACCAACACTTTGTCATCATCCTGAAAAATCCCAAGGGAATGTAAATGCCTTGCAGACAAAATCCTTTTAGATTAAACCCAAGGTAGGTCACTGAAGAAATCTGGCTGGAGACTCAAGCTCATGACATCACCCAAACTTGCAGCAGCCGTGTGATGAAAGGCAGCACAACACTCTGTGATAAAGGCACAGATTTTCCAAGACAGGTTTAATAGCTGCTTACCTAGACAACCTGCTGGAAGATGGACATGAGTGTGCAAAGACAAGTCAAATGGTGGAAAACCCTCCAAAAAAACCCCCAGGAAACCTAACCCTGAAGCATCAAAACACTTGAGCTTCATATTCAGTGTGCTCTGTATCATTTCTACTTTAAACCAGGCTGTGTTTGCATTAACAGCCAGGGCACAAAACACAAACAGGGTTGGAAAGAAGATCCAAGATCAGCAATGATTCTCCAGAACTACAAGACTTTGGTGCGTTTTCCTGAAGCAGTCCCCAAGAAAAGCTCTATCACCAGCACCAGCTACTTCCCTCCTGCAACAGGAGGCAGAGAGACAAATAATAAATAGGTTTTCTCACTGGGTTTTGCTTTCTGCAGGAACTCTTTTTGTCTTTCCTTGCTTTTGAGTACTGAACAGAACCATGACTGAACCTGCTTCAGAGCCCAAGGATGCAGAGGATCACTGCCACCTGCAACCAAACTGTTCTGTGTTTTCTCACCTACAGAAGGGTTCAAGGAATTTTAAAATAGCCCCCTTTTTGTCTCATCACTACAAAGGTTTGTCTTTCAGCAAAAAGCATTTTCACCAGCAGCAGCCGATCACTGAGACTGCTACATTTAGCATCAGCAGAGATGGAAACTGGCAGCAGCAGGATTGTACAACCCTTTCTTAAAGAAGATTGGCACTAGAGACCAAAAAGGCTCTCAGTTACTAAACCTACACAGATTACTTCATTCATGCCAAGACTCCCTTTCAGCACAGGATCACTCACAGATTTCTATCCTGATAACGTTTACTGATAAGAGCGACCTGCACTCTCCCGTGCTGCCCTGATCTCACACAGTAGGCTGGGCTTTAGGACATGCACAAGATAAGCTGGTATTTGTAGGCATTATTTTGCCTTATCTGCCCTTTATTCTGCCTGCTCCCTTCCAAGTGGGTTTCTTGTTTTCAAAAATCAACCCCAAAAACTTCAGATTTCTCTCTTGTTTCTAAGTCTGGAGCCAAACCTGGAATTGCCATCTGCAAGTTGAAACATTACTTCAAGCAAGGAATTGTCATTATTTTGTACCTGCATTCCAGGAGGATTTCAGACATTCCACGATAATCCTGAGTTTTAAAAGAATTAATAATACACTCATAAATCAACCTAAACTGGAAAGCAAGAAAACAAGTGAAGTTGTGTTTTATCCTGCTTTTTTTTAAAAGGCTGCCAATCCTATTTCCTTGGATTTGGGATCTGGGCTGTCCACATCCTTGATGTGGAGTATTTTAGAAAGGGACAAAGAGCTCAGCACTGCATTTGAACCACCTGGAAAGTGGAGTTTATCCTGTGGGTGCTGAGAATTCCAGGCTGGAGGGGCAGCAGCAAGTGCTGCTGAATGCAGAGGTGCAAAATTAATTTTAATCTGAGACAAAGGCCAAGATATTCAGAAATGTAGACATGAATCTCCCAGTGTAAACTATTTCCACTTCAAGAGGAGCCTTACTCAATTAAAGCCTGCAGTATCAGCTTCAAGTGAAGAGATCAGGTGGAGGTCCCCAAGCAATTACATGAAACAAAGTCACCCTTGCAGCAGCCTCTGTAATAAAACCAGGGCTCCATTTCACACTGTTTTATTCTCCAGAGATATTTGCTAACTAGGTTTCAAAAGGAATTCAACTTTTGCAATTCACAAGCCCAGATTAAGAAATCCAGTCCATAGGTCAAAGACACAATTACCTCCATTTCACATAAATCTCCTTCCCTCACAGAAAAGTTGACAGCTTTTTTTCAAGAGCAAGTGAAAAGAATCACATAACTGATGTATGAATATTTTCTCATTGTCTGCAACTCCTCTCCTAATTTGCCAGAAGCTTCAGTTTTCTGAAATTTAATATTGTTACTTACTAAAAAAAAATTTTTAAAAAATCTGTGAAGAACTTACTTATATATAGCTTGATGAAGGTAATGAAACCCAAGCTGTTGCTTTGAAAAAATATTTGTTAAAACCAATTTGAAAACCCCACCTTTTTTTTAGTTTTCCAGTCAGAGGAGAAGGAGTAGGGGAGTCAGGTCTTGTGTGACCACTCATGATTGCGGCTCAGTACGTGTTTTATATCAATAGACCAATATTTGCATGACTTTCTTTGCCATCAAAATGACAGAATAGGAACAGAGCAACACTCCCTTTGCAACATTGCTCATGTTGGAACTCATGTGGAATGGCACAGGCAAAATTTCAGTTCTACTTAGATTTAAAACTCCCCCTGGCCAGAAAAATCACCTTTTTCTTACAAACCACAACTATAAACCACAATGAAAAAGACAAGCTCCTCATCCAACTTTATTACTAAGTCAACCACTGAAATACTAGTAAACCTCTAAATCTGGAAGAGGCATCAAAAAAATCTGAAAGGTACAATAGCTTAATGTCAAAATCTATTTTTTCCTTCAGCAATAATGCAATGGCAGAGCCCTTCTGTAGCCTTTCACACACAGTTCACAGCAAACCCATGGCTAGTGATTGGGATATTAACAGAGGAAGATCTACCAAGCAGGTTCAAAGCAAATGCAGCATTTCATCCAGAAATCAAATTCTTGGGTGTGCACTGGGGAGAGACAAGGTGGAAACCCAACACCTTTATGTCCTGTGCTTTTGTGGTGCCTGACAGATGAACCTAACTGAGCCTCTGCCGCACTAATGTGCTAAATAATAAAATAAGGAATCAAATGCCTCCACAACCCAGCACTGCATTTGAACAATGTGTTTAAGAGCTATGGTTAAAGCAGCAAAAACCAGATGAATAGCGTGAAGAGTCTGACTCACTGCTGAAGCTTAGATTTTTAAAGCATCCTACCTATCACTGATGGCACGGCGATAAGGGATGAGCACAAACACCCATAAGGCAAGGCTGGGAATTGCTCTAAACATACCAGGGGCAAACATCATTCCTACAGTAAAAGCAGCTCTAAATTATCTGCTAGCTTATAAGCACAGTGTGAAAAAACACGGCAAGAGCACACTGTAACCACGGTTTAAAGAACACAATGCAAGGAAGTGGCCATTTTCTGGGGAAACTAAAGGGAAAGGGAGAAAGGGAACTTGTTGGAGCAAGGATTGGCATTTTAACCAGCACTACTGCTCCTGGTAAGGATCAACAATCTCATCAAGGCACATGGTAGCCCAAAGAAGCAGTGTCTCACTGCTCTGGCAAAGAGTTTGCCCCCACTACTTCATCCTGATGAAGTACTTCATCCTTGGCTGCAGCAGCTGGGCCCTTTCCTCTGACAAGCCTCCAGGGAAAGGTTTAGGAACAAGTTTGGGCTCTTAAGGTAACGACCCCAAATGCTCCTGCTCTTTAAAGCCACTGCAATGTTAAGTTCTGGGGTCAAGCTCCAAGGAATTTTTTGACACTTCAGTTCAGGGAGAGAGTAGTTTCTCCTCTGTGTTAATGATGAAGAAAGAGAAGTGTGGTCCCACAGAGATCCAATCAATCATCCACTTGAAATCAACTTCAAACACCTCTACATGTTAAAAGCCAGCGCTGTTTGTATCTTACCTGTAACCTTTCCACACCTAAAACCCATCTGCTGAGCAGCAAACTGCACTTCAGGTGGTATTTTTGGCCACGACAGCATCACTGATTCACATTTCTGACTGTAAGCAAAGCTTCTGACTAAATGTAAGACACACGTGCTGCTGTCACCGAGGGGTGGCAATGGGAGCACTGTCCCTTCTGCTCTGCAGGGAAGGACCTGCTTTGCCTGTTCCTGGTTTGCAACGGCAACAGAGGGACTGCAGGAGGTGACAACAGGAGCAGGGAGTGCTGCAGAGTTCAGCCATCCTGCACCAGGTGACCACCCGAGGGACTGGGCGTGTGACCAGCTCTCCTCCAGCCTCTCCAGCACAGAGAGAGGGACCTTTAGAGGGGAAATGCACGAAATCCAACTGACCTTTGCATGAGCCAAGAGCTCCCTGTCTTGTAGCCCTGCGCTGCTGGAACAGTGGGGACGTGCCTGCGGAGGCCCTCAGGTCACTGACCATGTCAGGTCTTAGAGAAAGATAAATGCTAAAACTATTAAGGACCAAAATGCTTTAGATCACTTCCATTTTTTTTAAACATTGTCAGGTTATATAATGACATGTCACACTGGCAGCTGATGAAAACATTTACTGTTACTTTTTTGAGCAGGCTCAACTCAATTAATGATGCATCCAAACCAAAATAACTGACAGAAGCCTCCTGCCTCACCCAGTGCTATGTGACCTTTATTTTTGGATGTATCACTTCCACTTAAAGGTAGTTCAGAAAACATGTGAAGAGGGAGGAAAGATTGTTCCCCTAGTGCCAGATTCAGTCCTAAATAAGGCAAGGGGGTGTGTGGATCTAACCAGGAGAGGTGGGCTTTGAACCCAGCGTTTCCACTAAGCCAGGAATAGTCTGGCAGTGGGAGTGAGAGATTGTAACACAAGCTCCATGAGTACCAAACAGAAAGCCTACTGTGGTACAGGAAACCTCGAGATGTGCATACACAACTAGGAGTATTTCAGCACATATTCTGGGAAACAAACTAAACAGTCATTCTCATTTCTTCTGTGCAAGCAGTCAGTACCTGCTACGGCCCAACGAACACCTGGGAACACCATCCTGATGCATTCAGTGCTGGAACACTCATTTAGTGCAAATACGAAGATCTCAGATGTATTCAGTTTGTGCCTGACATGATTTGGTTCAGCTGCAGCACTTTGAGAGACCATTCCTATTACTCTGTCTACAAATAACTCTGCAATGATTCCTGTTTTGGAGTTACAAAGAGTCCAACTATCTTCATAAAATGAACATGTAAAAATCATTATCAAATGTGACTCTTTTTGACACATTCAAAAACGTAAATGCTCTCACCTCAAGATACTTCAACCTTGTATGTGCTATAAATGAAAACCCCCAGGGCTCTCACAGAGTCCTGTGTGTTTCCTAGAGTTATAGCCATCAACAATTTTATTTTTTTCAGTGTAGGAACGCACCAGTGAGCATGTGAAAGTGCAGACAAGCTTTGGGGGCAGAAGGGATGTGCTGCCATTCCCACAAAAGCCTTTGCTGGCCCTCAATCAGGAGTGTCTCTTCCCTGACATGACACTGCATTGCCTATTTTCCCCATTCAGAGAGCGTCAATTTGACTGAGGGAATCAAGCAGAAAACAGAAAACAAGACATTTGTAAAGACATTTACGAGCTACCATTGCCACATTACAATTTGGCCTCCTGCAGGCCACTGACTGTGCAGCAGAGGTTGATTGCCTAAATAGATTCATTTATTTTAAAGGCAGCCAGCTTCCCACGTACCTCTGTGTAAAACAGACTGCGATGCTGCTTATCCATTACCAGCACCTCTGGCACGTGCATTTAGAATTATTGCTCATTTATCCCCACTGCTATCTGTATTTCAGATCAAATATTCTATCGCCTGCTGTTATTTTGGTTAATTGAAATGACCTTGGGAAAGCAGACCAGCCACAAATACTTAATGCTACCCTGCTGATCCCTGAATAACTGGAGTGACTGCTTGATCTATCAAAAGCAGATACCACCTTCATTAACATCAACTTCCAACAACAGCACCTGACATTCTGTAACAGCTTCCAGCACCGTTTCTTAACTACTGTGACTTGTAAGATGAATATTTATTATTATTATTATTCTTATTATTTCCCAGCTTGGGTTTACAGACTTAATACTGTTAAGTTCAAACACATAAAAACCACTTTAATCTCAAGGGCTTTGATGCCACCCCTTAAAAACTTACGGAGTTCAGAGAAGCGTTTCTAATTTTAAGGATATTTGAATACCTATAGGTATTTTTACAATAAATACTGGAACTGCTACCACAAAGTGACCACTCACCCTTCTCGCTGCTTCTTGGCTGTTTTCTTAACTCCAGGAACTTCACTGAAGGGCCCAGGGCTCACAGGTGGCAGAGGTTAAGCTCAGCAGGCTCCAGTGGAAAGAGATAAATACCTTCAGCTGCACCACGTGAGATCTCAACAAGATCACAGCAAACCAGAACATGTCACAATATTTGCAAAGAGAAAACCATGGCAATTATGTCTGTCAGCAACTTTGTTCCAGAGCAAATCATTTATCCTCAAATTCAATGGGAAAACCTGGAAACTTTGCTGGGAGTATTCATCACAAGTCAGAGCACACTGAAATTATTCCCAAAAAGACATTCCCAAACCCTAAAGGGCTACACCAAGAAATAAGATTTGTGAGCAATTGTACTTGCAGTAGAAGCCTTGATCCTATGGTAGGCCATTTGGGAGGAGTGGTTGGATTAAAATATTAGTGATTTGGGAACTGAAGCTAAAAAAAATATGAAGGATGAGACTGGTTTTCTTGCCAGTGTGTAACAGTAACAAATTGAAGATTTTTTGTCCTTTTGTTACTTGAGAAATGTTCTAAAGTTATTTTTTGTCTGGAAAATTCTTTTGGAAATGAACTCTATGCACAATAATTGTTATTGACAAACATTTTCACCTCAGACCTATGTTCAGGGCTGTACGTGCACAATCTAATCAAATCTGGAATAATTGTTTAGAAATAAACTTATCGCAGAAACTATTTTGCTTTTGCTCTCTGAAAATTGACTTGGTTAATTAATAATGAGGCTTTTAATGAGTATTTCTACTTCTCCAAGGGCGGAGACTGAATATGACAGGATAGAAGTCTGCCCAAAAAGGCTGAGCTATTCAGCAAGGTATCAAGCAAGCATGAAGGCTCCCTTTCTAGAGGCTATTTCGCTGTGTTTCAACAATAACAGAAATATCTCAGAACGTTCCCAAGGGACTGGATTATGTACAAAGAGCAACTGACAGGATAAAACAAAAACCACAGAGGTGGACGTGTACCAGCACCTGGGGAGAGCGAGTATTTGTACCTCAAGGTGTTCATCTGTCACCAATCTTTCAGTAGGCGTCAAAGAGGAACAAAAGTCTGAAGTATTCACTGTAGACTGGGGGCTTCCAGTAGCTCCTTACATATGGAAAAGCATTGAGAAAACCTGGAAGTGAGGGATAAAGAGCACACCACCAGCAACAGGAAACCAGGAGACAACCCTGCTATGAAATAATGATCAAAGGGAACTGCCCAGCTCCTACAGAACGTGATTCTCCTGGGATGTCATCGGTGGGAAGAAATGCAGGGAGGGGCTGAAGCACACCTTGAACCAGTGTGAGTGAGAAAGGCTCCTGTGGGGCAAGGACAAAGGGAAGTTGGGAGGTGATGCAGAAAGGAGAACGTGCTTGGGCTGGTGAGTTGGGAGCAGGTCTGGAAGCAGCTCTGTGGTGGGGATGATGCCTTGTGGAGGCTGCCCTGGAGCAGAGGCTGGGCAGAGTGAAAGGATAAAGGGCAGGGATTTATGGAAAGGCCTTCACAGGGCACACCTTGGGCAGTGCAGGAGTCTCACAGCGACTGCACCCAGGATGGACACAGCCACACGTTTTTGGGACAGATACAAGTTTTGTCCATTTGCATATCAGAGGTTAATTGTGCAATTACAGCTTCAGGCAGTGCAGTCCCATTCTCTCAGTTTCCTCCCCCCCAACTCACTTTTGTTTCCATTTCTCGGGGCCTGACACAGTGAGGTGTCCTTGATTCTCAGGCCTGGAGAGGAATTGCTGTGTCTGACCAAAATGGAAAAGCAGCTGCTAACACTCTGTATGGAGCTCAGAGTTATACACTAAAGAACTGCAGGATTACCAATATATGAAAATATAAAAGCTAAAATCCTAAGGCATCAGAGGAAAGGCCAGGGAAGAGACATGAGACGGTCGGATGGCTTCTGGGATTATCCCCCCTCACCCAACCCTTGTTTGCTGTTGTTCAAGTTGGGCAGAGCAATGATGAAGAGACGCTTTCTGCAGGGAAACCCCCCTGCAGCATCGTCCTTGCCACGTGCTGTGGGCAGCAGGAGCCAGGTGAGAACAGCGCAGCGATTTTGTAACGAAACTGTCCTGTCATTCACTTGCACGTGTGAGCTACAAACACCCAGCCCAGCAAACCTGGCGTCTGACGTCTCAAGGATGCAGGGTGTGCCTAGAATAGCAGCCTGTCTGCTCTCTGCATATGCTCATTTTTATAATGATCCCTCATTTTATTCCCTCTCCCCAGAAGGAAGCAGAACATTATGAATGGGGATCGCGAAACGCCATTGATGAGCTGTAATGTCAGAAGGCTGAGGCCAAACAAACTGTGGGGTGAAACAAGCAGATAGCAGGTCATGAACATTTTTATACAGTTTGAAATATTGCCAAGAATTTGCCCTTTGAGCCAGAGAGGTCTCAGGCAGGTGGCAGGAGAGCTCCGTGCCATCCACTGTCTTTGCACCCCCTCCAAGATGGAACTTTCTTCCTGGAAGAAAATCAAGTAATAACAAGTAGGAAGAATGATTGTAACATGAGGAGGCAAAACAGCAGGAGAAAACCTTGGGCTTTTATATTCCTGAGTTATATAGAGCCAAAGCTTTTGTTAGCTGGGGATTCTAGTTCCAAAAAATGAAACATCACTGCCCCCTTCTGTAATCCAAGCCAGCTCTATCCTACCAAAAATGTGTGTGAAACACTGGGTAGTTACTTGCCAGCTGACACTGACGTAATGAGCTTGCCCAAAATATTAAACAAAAAAAATTAGCACTTTTTCCATAATTATTTCCATGTCTGTATCAGTCTTCAAGAGCCTGGTAAAGATCTAGCCTCACAGAGAAGAAATATGGAATAAATCCACTGGAATTTATTGATTTAACAGTTTGTGTATGAGACAGAATCGTGTCCACTTCTGAACTTATTAAAAAGCTGTCAGAAATCTCCGGCATTCATTGAACTGTCATCTGGGCCTCCTGTCTAAAATTAATGAAATTTTCCCCAGTTTTTAAAGAACTCATGTACAAAGTTGATGTTAAATTGCCCTACCCTACGCTCCAGGGAAAGTGGGAAATCACTGCCTGGATAACAATTGCAGGAGGAACCTGGAGATGCTCGCCCACACCGACTGCAGACGTCACCCCCCCAGCCTGTGGTATCCTGATTTAGCCTCCCTCCTTGCAATGCTCAGAATTCCAGTGCATATTCAGCCTGCTCTTGCTCAACCACCGTGTAAACCAGGAATTCCCTCATTCTGCCCACATTACCACGTCCTGCACCCAAGCTCTTCCCATTTCCCATTTTCCAGAGCCTTTTCTACGACCTTTTCCATACAGAAACACCTCTGGGCAGCCACTCCTGCTTTAAGCCTCCTCTTTTAAGTATTTTTTCAGCTACAACCAGCAAACTCTCAAGGCTTTCGTCTCCTGAAAGCCAAAAACCCAAAGTGAGCTCACCAAACTGAAGGCTCCCTCATGCCAGTTTAAAATAGACTCAAAATCTAAAAATACTGTATTTATTGAAAGCAAGCAGCAGCCTTTAACTGCGTAGGCTGAAACTCGGGATGGTGGATGTCCCTGCAGTGCCGAGGCTGACTATTTCCTGGGGAGAAATCTACTGGTGGGTTTGCAAAGATTTTCCACATCTTTTTCCTTACAGTGGAAAGCTCCCCTTCTCTCTTATGCTGCTGGAAAGGACATGCAGCACTAAATGATTCACAGAATAGGTTGAAGATGAAAAGGCAAGAGAAAATTAACTTCATGTGCCCACAGCTGATCGGAAAGTGGGACGAGCTCCTCCTCATCTCATGATTCTCCCTGTGGGAAAAGGCGCAAGGCAGCACCCTGCTGAATGGTACACAAATGCAGATATCTTGCAGAACAGGGCAAGTTTCTAATTCTGCTGACTTGCCCTCTCCAGGCAGAGCATTCTTTATAGTGCTGCAGTGCAGTGAAGAGAAATCCCTATTAATGTTTATGAATTGCTAGGCCAGGACAGGGAAACCATCTGAATTATGAGGTTCTTATACACAAAAATACAAGGAGTTATAGATTTCTTTTGCTACATTAAATAAACACAGCAGGACTGCAAGAGTCCCTGTTAAGAGCCATTCCTCATCCAGCCCTGCGAGCCAGAACTGATTTATGCTGCAGGGAAGATAAACATTTGGGTCTGTTTTGAAAGCTGAGCCAGGGCCCTCACACTTTAATTGCTTTGAACTGCCCTATGATTTTTTATTTCATTTCAGTCCACAACAGTGACACAGAGAGACACTGAAAGTATAACACAAATATAATTATCTTGGTGTCAGCTTGATTCAGTGGGGTGTGAGTAGCTCTGCTTCAGTCATTACTGCTGGCAAGGCCAGAGATACTGTAATTTTTACAAAAACAACTCTAGCCTGATTCTGGAAATGCTGCCAGCCAAGTGTGTGCATGTCAGACTAGCAGCACTGGGGAAGGGATCAGGAGGCTGAGTGCTGCGCTGGGACTGGGGAGAAAAGTGAAACATGAAAGAAATATCGGTCAGGAAAGTAAAACTGGGACAGGCGTGGAGTGTGCACGAGGCACGATCGGCTCCCACCAGCGTGCTTGCAATGACAGGCAATGAGAGCTGATAAAAGCTCTTTCCACACCTACACGAGGTGGTGGCAGATAATTGATAATGCCGCTATCAGCTGAGGAAGAGGCACAGAGAGTCCTTTTCTCCCCTGACAAAACCAGAGACCACAGCGAAGGAGTACACATGGACACACACAGGCCCGCTGACACACGATGCTGTGTCCAAGCTGAGGAAGCCACTGAACTCACTCTGACACGCTCAGAACAAAACATCCAGCAGTGTAAAGCTCTTTACAACCCTGTTTAAAAAAGAGGAACACAACCTATCTGCTGTAAAGCCTGAGAAAACATTTCGTGTTTAGACACCCAGTGTAAATTTGTGAAGGTGGTCTGCTTGGCCAGACTGTGTGACTGCTATTAAAATCTGCCCTGGTTCTTGGCCAAGTTCCTCCTCGCTCTCACTTTGACAACACACTCCTGATGTCGTTTTTCCTGGCTGTTTACAAAACACTACAAGACGAGGACTACATCATGATGCAGTTTTCTCTGCAACCAGCGCTGCAGCTGATTTCACAAGGCAGCTGCTCCCAGGCCCTGCTTCATTTAGGGCACAGAGGGAGCTCCTACTCAGTCTGTAACTGATGTGAGGTGATTTTAGCACCTGGAGGCCCCCCAGTACAATCCAACAGCAGCTCTGCGGTGCATTTCCCCCATCTTTTTAGGAAAGTGTCTCAGAAATTATTCCCTGTGTTCCACACTGTATCATTAGGGACCAGCACGGGCTGGGCAACATTCTGGCTGTGCAAAAATACAATCCCAGTGAAGTCAACTCCTCCATCTGGGCAAGTACTGTGGCTCACATGGGTTCCAGCAAGGAATGGCTTTTGCAGGCCAGGAATGCCATCATTCCATGGCTCCCTGTGCAGTCAGGGTGTCCATGTGCTGACACAGTGCCTTGACAAATGTTAAAATTTTGATACGTGCAGGCCCAACTCACTTCTAGGTGAAGCAAACCTGACATTTTTGATCTGAAGAAACCCAGGTATTTTCATGTCGCTTTTTAAAAAAAGAATAGCCTTGGTTTTACTTTAGCCTGAAACAAAAATAAATCTGGAAATCATGAAAGCTGCTGCAAAGCAGAATTGTTATTTCTTCTGCCAACTATGATATCAAAGACAGGCAGCCACGGATCACGGATCACTGAGTAGTTTTCACATCTCCCATAAATCCTTATTACACTGATCTTCTCACAAATATTGCCTGTGATTCAGGAATGCACTTCAATATGTTCTTTTGAAGTCAGCATCACAGAGCCGAACTCCTCTGGGGAGGCAGGAGCAGCGGTCTGGGGAGGTGTGAAGGGCAGCGCTGGGGCTTTGGCAGCCACACGAGCTCATTTCCCCTCCCAGAGGATTACGCAGAAAGGGCAGGTCAGGAATCCCCAGATTCAACAGCACTCACTGCCCTTCTTTTCCTGCACAGGACTGAGGTGCCTACAGTGCTTTCAAAGCCTTGGGCTCAGGATTCCTGCTCTCAGCTGGTTTAAAATGTTCTGACATCTCAGCAAATGCTTGATTATTTTCCTGATTCGAGGGCCTTTGCTTCACACCATGCATTGCAATGTAAACTTCTCATGTCTGTGCACATCCCTCAGGACTGATTCTGACCTGAAAGCTGCCTTGGTGTGCCCTGGCCCTGCCAGCCTCATCAGAGACATGTGCCATGTGTGAGCCACAAACGCTCTTTCACAGACAGTTTATGCCAAATTCCACTCCTGAGGCTCAAATGGAGAATGGAGAAAAAAATAATTTATTAATTGGAATGATTAAGACAGACACATTTCCCATTTAAGTTCTACACTTTGTAGAGAAAGATGTTTGGGTTTTGGGTTTTGACAAAAAGTTGTGCTGCCCACACCAAGGTATTTTCATTTTTAAAGCTCAGCATGAAATCTCTGAAATTCATCAATTAATACCTTCCTTCCTTGGAAGCTTCTGGGAATACTAAATGCTGTCGTTTCTTTCTTGGAAGAAGTTCCCATCCCCTGGATCCCAGTGAGAGGGCTGCCACCACAGCAGAGCAGCAGGAGATGGCACTGCTCTGTGAAGAGGGAGAAATCAAATAGAGATATAGACATTTGGAGATAGGGGAGCTTTGATGCTCACTGTCAGCAGCTGCTCAAATTCTTGCCGTGAACCGTGTCAGGCACATTGACAGTTTTGGTGTATAATTCACACCATCCAGGCCAGCTTGCAGCTCAATCATTGACGCTTTCTAAATATATCCCAACGCGAGATACAAGCAGTATTTAAATATTTTTGCAGGGTTTCTTTGTGCATTCTTTGCATTGTGCTAAATAGGGCAAGAATAAGAACTGGAACAAAAGGAAAGATTCTTTTTCATTTCACTCCAGGCTTCAAAGGCAGTGGATGTGTTGTGTCCAGAAAAGTGTACAAATGCATTCTCAAATGGAAGAAATGGGATAAACAGAAGTTGTCATCAAGAAATGTCAATAGAAAATGATGTAGCCTGGGCTATAATACCTGTTTTTAAAGAAAGCATCACATTCAGTGCTTTCAATACTCAAAATCGATTATCAGGGAGGGGGTTGTTTGTGTTTCTTGTGCCATTCTTCTGTAAAACCCCATAGCTAATCAGAGATTGCCAGAAAGTCTAGGAAAATCTCGTAAAAATTACTGATCATAAAAATCTAAGACAAATGTTTCACAAGTTCATGATATTTCCTCTTTTTTCACAGACTGCAGGACAGATGGATTTTCTGAAAAGCATTAAAACACTGCATCAATAGCTATCAAATCATTCCTACCAAAATAATTTCTAAATTGCCTTCCAGAATCGTAGGTGAAGACTAAGCAGAGCCCAAACAAACGAGCAGGCAGCCAGCAGAGCATCTCATGCAATGCCAGCCACTCAAGAACCTTTCTCCTCTTGCCTCATCTGTCTCTCCCAAGAGCAGGGGCTATTGCCACCCTGGCCTCTTTTCTTGTCTGAAGACTTGCATGAAGTAGAAAATACTGAAATGTTCTCAAAATGCCGAGTATCTGGTTTGTTTTTTTTTTAAAAAGTGCAAGTTGATGAGAGTAGAACATTCCAGAGTGTCACTTGGTTATAAAATAAACCCAGCCATTAGCAGGAGGTTTTCTGAGGGCTTTCAGCTTGTGCTCACTTGAGCAAACTCTGAGCACTCCCTGTTAGACCCACGAACCCAGGGGGCAATCGGGTTCCTTTCCAGGAGCTCCCTCCATCCTTTCGCACTGCTGAACTCAAACCCTGGCGAATGCCTGCGTCCCTTCGGCTGCCTCTGCTGGGCTGTGCTGCCACTGAAAAGCCAAGAGAGGCCAGATGCCCCCAGCAGTTTTCACTCGGCTGCAATTAGACAATTTTCAGTGCTGGCTGGGCAGTGGCTGACCAGCTGCTGAGTAAACAGCCTTGGGGATTGACAGCAGAACCTCTGTTAGTCTTGGAAAAAACATATTGGGAAAAAAACCCAAATAATGGCTCTGAATCACAGTAATTTCTACTGTCTGCCCTCAATAGAGAGATGATCTGCTTTGTTTTTGTTCCTTTGATGCCTTGTGGGGGCTGCCCTGGAGCAGAGGCTGGGCAGAGTGAAAGGGTAAAGGGCAGGGATTTATGGAAAGGCCTTCCCAGGGCACACCTTGGGCAGTGCAGGAGTCTCACAGAGACTGCACCCAGGATGGACACAGCCACACGTTTTTGGGACAGATAGAAGTTCTGTCCATGTGCATATCAGAGGTTAATTGTCCAATTCCAGCTTCAGGCAGTGCAGTCCCATTCTCTCAGTTTGCACCCCCCAACTCACTTTTGTTTCCATTTCTCGGGGCCTGAGACAGTGAGGTGTCCTTGATTCTCAGGCCTGGAGAGGAATTGTTGTGTCTGACCAAAATGGGAAAAGCAGCAGCTAACACTCTGTATGGAGCTCAGAGTTACAAACTAAAAAACTGCAGGATTACAAATATATGAAAATATAAAAGCTAAAATCCTAAGGCACCACCTTCCATTCAAAATTGCAGCAGGGAACCCCTTATGTTGAAAAGTGATTTGAAAGTCTCTGGAAGGAATCCAAATCCAGTGCACCTTTCAGGATGGGAAAGGTCTCTTTGTAAGAGTCCAATGGGAAAAATTGGGAGAAAGGTTTTAAAAATCATTAAACCCTGAAAGCTTCTGAAACTTCTTTGTTTATATCAACTGGATATCTTGGAAGCCCAGAATCAAACCAGGAGTTGTGCAGGCCAGAAGTGAAGACAGAATCCTAATATTGTCTCAAATATTCCCACAGAGAGATGGACAGAGCTGCCCAGACATTGTTTTTGTTTTAAAGGCAGCAGAGCACAAGCCATGTTTTCGGTAGGGAATTCCTCATCATTTGGATGCACTTCTGGCTGATGGGTGGCCAATGATCCCGGCTACTCTGCAAATGATATATTTGTGCAAACGAGTGGATTTGTGTGCTCTGTGAAAATATATGCCTAAAAATACAGAACTGCAAAACCTGATGGCAGAGGACTGCTAAAAAGATGGAAAACAGAGTCCTCTAGTGGCCTCTGCTTGCCATAACAGCAAAAGCAGCCAGCAATTTAGGCCAGAAAGTGCATCATCTGAAAAGTGACCTCACAAGAAACAAATCTTAGTCCAAAGCTAATAATAATCAGAGAAAATTTCCCCCTGGGAAGTCCATGAGATATATCAGACTTTGGAAAAGATCATGGGATCACAAACATAGAAAAAGCTGAGGAGGGCAACAAGTGGAAAAAACAATTTATGTAGACTTCCCAGGAAAACAAGGGGGAGATGAGGAAGCTTTGCCAAAGTACATCTTAAAAGAGCTAATGAAAACATGGCAAGAGAGGGAGGGGGGGAAATGGGATACTGGGGAGAGTAAACAAGACACAGTGCACAGGTGTGCTGGCAGGGGGGCCACATTAGAGCTCTTTGCATAAAAAAGAATGTAAATAATTTGGCACACTGGACAGGTGAAATAACCATGCACATGTTGGTGAAATAGGTATGTATGTGTTGATGCCGCAGCAGTTTTTATTCAAGCCAAGAATTCACTTTTGTGTACCAAAAAAAAAAAGAATACTCATTTATTCATTTTGTAGGCATCTTTGAATAATAGCTCATGACTGCAGTAAATTAACAGAATGAAGTTTTTTCAGATAACCAACTCTTTCTCAGAAGATGTTAGCACAGTGGTATCAATAATAAGCAAATGGCAAGAGAGCATTCCTAAATCACACATTGTATATCCTGACACCCGCTCCGTGCACCCCCAGACCTGAAGCAATCCCTTGGCAAAGGCGCACACCAGCCATAAAAACCTGGCAAACAGCAGTTTCCAAGGAAGGCCTGTGTGGTCCTCGTACCAGACAGTTCCCAGCACTGTCTTTAAAACCTTATCTCAGGAAAGCACTTGGAAAAATCTGTTTTCCCTTTAAAGAAGAACCTCATCAGTCAGAGCTGCGGGGTTATCTGTCAGGACCATCAGCTTCCCCCACTGCAGCATCTCCAGCTCCACCTCTGCAGAGTTAGAGCATGAAAAGATAAGTTCCACATGCGAAAATTCCAGGCTCAGACCTCGCCTGGCTCTATTTGCAGATGCATCTTCAAACCTCTACCCCTACACCTGATTTTTCCTCTCGGTGCTGGCCTGGCTTTTATCAGCTTTACTACTTGCAGTTCACACTCCTATCACAAAAGTATTGGTGAACTTACTCACAGACATAAAATAAAGTTTGAAAACATCCCATCTTTCATCCAGCAGTGGAAATGATTCCCTTTGAACAGGCTGTCAGCCTCAAACAGGGTAAGGGATTGGTGCACAGTGCTCAAAGCAGTATTTTGTTTGGTATTTTGACGTGCGCAAAAAGCTTCCAAAACACCAGAAGTTGCTGTGCCTGAACCAATGCAGAGCTGCCAACCCAACAAGCCTGTGGAGATACAATTTGGGAGTGAATTTCAGTGTCAAAGAGGCAAAGATGTGCAATAACCTGGGACAAAAAAAGATGAACCCACCAGCTAACAAATGCAGGAATGCAAATTAATTTCCATAAGGGCTGTTTCTGCAGTAGGTGTGACCACCCCAGTGACAAACACAGGCTCGTTTTCCTCCTAAACAGGAAAGGAGTTTGTGTTTGGAAGTACAAAATTCTGAATGCTATTGTGCTGCCACCACCCCCACAAGCTCCCTGAGGGACACAGTAAATTGTGATTATTCCCTCAGACTCAGTAAGAGAATTATTATCTGCAATGACAGCTTTTGGTGTGGCTTTGCAGAGGTGAACTGCTCGTGAGGCAGCGGTGTCAGAGCAGGGGGCAGAGGATAAACTCTTTATTTACTGGTCTGCCAGGGCCACATTCAAAGAGATGCCTTTTATGGCCTCTGAGTCCAAAAGAAACGATGGAGATCACAGAATCATGGAGTGATTGGGGTTGGCAGGGGTCTCTGGAGGTTACCTTGTCCAACCCCTGCTCAAGCAGGGCCACCCGGAGCAGGTTACCCCAGTGATGAGCAAAGCTTACTCACGGCTGCAAAAATCACTGTAGCCCTCATTTTATTAATAGCAACAGCTGTGCCTGACCTCAGCTTCACCAGCAAAGCTGAGCAAGAAGGTAAAGATGGGACATTCCTCACAATCCTGCAGGGCTTCTGTGCTACAGTCACACAGTAAATATGATCCAGCAGCCAGGCACATTCCTAGCCATATTTCCAACAACGGGAGACAGTTTTTACGTTCAGTTCTGCTGCTTTCCTACGGGCAAGTCAGAGCACTCCTTCCAACACTAGCACACATTCCCATCCTCTGAAGGATGTCAAGAAGGACAATAGGATCTTACAGCATACTGCCCTCTCACAGTAAGAAAAGAATGGATTTCTAGTTGTGACACTGAAGTGGTATGACTGGAAATGTCAAGCGCGTTTTACTCACTCATGGCTATAAAAACAAAGATACACTCGGTGCTCCATGAAATGCAATTGCTGTTTGCATTATCCCAATGTGGTTATTTTCCAGCCAAAGTTTCTACAACTTCAGCTCCTGGTTGTGTAATCACCTGCCTAATACTGCAAGTGCAGAGAAGCTTTTTTTGCTCTCTCTGCAATTCAAAGAATAACCTTTGTCTCCCCTAGCTTTCTTTGCACGTTCAGGCCCTGTCTCCCAGAAGCTCTGCCTGCTCTCAGTACAGGCAGAAGGGGGTGACATCTCTCTCAGTCCCTGGGGAAGCTGCCCCATCAGCATGGTCCCTGAAAGTCCACTGATGACCCCATGGGTTCTTCCCCATCCCATATTCCTAATCACTCTGAGGAAGGCAGTGAGTCCTTCCACGTGCTTATGAGGTCTTCTCAGAGTTTTAATTGAGACTGTGGGCATAATCCAAATGCAAGTCATAACCATAACAATTTAATTAGAATTATTAAATCCAAAGAGCCAGAAGTACTTAATTAAATAAACAGCTTGGTTTGTGAGCAGAGACATACTTCAGATCACTGCAGTCATAAAATTCTCACTGTGCAAAATTATGAGTTGCCGTTTGATAACAATCAATAGAAGAGACCATTGAATAAATACCTTCTGACTTGTCTTCTAAACCATCACGTTGGTCCCAGTAGTTTGCCAGACAGATATAAATAATGATGCAATTGTGCTTCCAGTCCTGCTGTTATTGGTATCTAAATAACCCCTGACATGACTAGACAAAAAGAGGAGGAAGGTAGTCTGTCAAATCTCGCAGGTCATTGGCACTGTAACCTCGTGCAGGGCTGGGGCTGCCAGGGCTCCTGTCCTTGTCACTCGTGTTCACAGCACGGCCTTTAGGTTTGAGGTTCGGAAATACACGGACACGGAGCAGATGGATGTGTCCCACACACACTGCAGTGCTGCACGGGGCCAAGGAGGGAAAATATTTAAAATACGGAATCATGGAATAGCCTGAGTTGAGAGGGACCCACAAGGATCATCAAAGTCCAGCTCCTGGCCCTGCTCAGAACAGCCCCAAGGATCCCACCCTAGGATCCTGAGGGGATTGTCCAAATGCTTCTTGAACCCAAGATATGGAAAAGGAGAGGGGTAAAAGATATGGAAAAATTCCAACATGCATTTACAAATTATGACTAGAGATGACAGGCTAGGAATCCAAAGCACATATTATAGACAGGGCATTGCAAACCTCTTACAGGTCTCAGTCAGATTGCTGGCTTTGGTTATTCCTCCCCTGAGGTAAAACCGTCCACATTCACCTGCAGTAGAACCAGAACTTCCTTCCTATGTGTGGCAGGACATCCTCCCCCCTCACCACTGATAGTTGGTGCCGATATGGAGAGGATAACCCAGGGGCTGAAAGGCCCAGCAAGGGAGCATCTCTGGCACCAAAAGGGCTCAGGTCCCGGCTAAGAATCAACATCTCAGTCTGGAGAGCAGATGTTGAAAGAGATAACAGAGATATCCTTGACTGAGAGACACTGTTTTACAAACTATTAAAAGATGCACGAGTTTTCACGGAGGCAGAAGCCTTCTACACACACACCCTGAGAGTGTGGGGGACTTCTCCCCAGAGTTTGGACGCAGATTCCGCCGTTACTTTCCTGGGAATTGAGGGAAAGGATCTCGATGTGTACCCCACCAACAACTGGATGGTAAGATACATTGGATCCTAAGTTATATTATTTCTTCGCTAGCTGTAAAATTGATGGTACCTCTAACTTTGCGCTGGATATATCTACTAGTAGTTTCTTTTTATTCTTAGTCCTGTGTAGTATATAGTTTGTTTTAAGTCTTATGTCTGTTGGTTTTGTGTCCATTGAATAAATAGTTGATTCTATAACAGACTGAATCAGCCATTATTAAAAAGCTTACGAGCGAATAAAGCTCCTGCCTGCTGCCAGAGGCCTGGGCAAAAGGCAGAGACTTAGCTAAAACACCCACATCCATTCGCAACACTATGGCTGGACTTAATTCTGAGCCCTTCAGAAATGTGCAGATGACAAGGAGCCAAATGATCCTCTTCCTTGGCCTGGAACATTTTCAGTACATTTGGGATGAGGAAACACGGCCCAAGACACGGAATTCCCACCTGCCGTTCTCCGGCCCCACAACTTCCTTTCTGCCTGCACCCACGCCGTGCCTCAGACTCCTCTGCGAGCCAGGCCGCCCCAAATGCACCCCACACACGTGTGACGCCTGTGTGTACCCACAACACACCCACCAGCCACACAAAGGCACAAAAACCCCGGAGGAAATCCTCCCGGAGCCTCCTTCCCCGCTATTCACCCTGCGAGCAGCAGATGGCCTCCCCACCGCCGTTCCGCCGCTCCGCAGCTCCTGCTCACCTGCACAGCCGGCACAAGCCCTGCCCTTTCCCACCTCTCCGGGGTTTTTGGGGCCACTCATCACTGCAGGGAACCGCTGGGGAAGCTCGGCCTGCCCAGCGAATCTGCTGGGGGCAGATTTTCGCCCTCTTCCCCAGAGTAATGCCAGGGACTCCCTGAGTTTGGTAAAATCCCAGTGTAATGCCAGGGACTCCCTGAGTTTGGTAAAATCCCAGTGTAATGCCAGGGACTCCCTGAGTTTGGTAAAATCCCAGCGTAATGCCAGGGACTCCCTGGCTGTAAAATCCCTGTGGATGGACAGGGACTCGTGGCACTGCTGCTTCCAGGGCTGAACTGATGCCTTGTGGAGGCTGCCCTGGAGCAGAGGCTGGGCAGAGTGAAAGGATAAAGGGCAGGGATTTATGGAAAGGCCTTCACAGGGCACACCTTGGGCAGTGCAGGAGTCTCACAGAGACTGCACCCAGGATGGACACAGCCACACGTTTTTGGGACAGATAGAAGTTTTGTCCATTTGCATATCAGAGGTTAATTGTTCAATTACAGTTTCAGGCAGTGCTCCCCCCCAACTCACTTTTGTTTCCATTTCTCGGGGCCTGGGACAGTGAGGTGTCCTTGCTTCTCAGGCCTGGAGAGGAATTGTTGTGTCTGACCAAAATCGGAAAAGCAGTTGCTCACACTCTGTATGGAGCTCAGTTACACACTGAAGAACTGCAGGATTACAAACATATGAAAATATAAAAGCTAAAATCCTAAGGCATCAGAACAAAGAGTGGTCTGCATCCCTGCTCTTTGCAGCAGGAATTATCCCAAGCCCAGTGATTTCAGCACTGCAGGGCTGTGGGCTCACTCACTTGGAATTTAACTGTATGATTTGTCAGCCCTTGCTTTGCAGGAACTTTGAACTCTGCTCTTTGGTGTCAATCTGCATTGTTTTCTTCCTTTGAAAGAAGAAATGTGTCCTGTATGAAATGTCTTAGCCTGGTAATAATTTTTGAGTGATGTTTTCCTGCAAAGAAAACAAGCAATTGTCTGCGTATCCCATCCCCAGCTCTTCATGTGCCTCTCCTTGTGCAGTCCCTCACACAAGCACAGAATAAAAGGAGGAATAAGAGGGTTTGCTGTTTCTTCATACAAATGCACAGGAGAATTCAGAAACTACACCTGGCAGAGAGAAGCAAATCTGCTTCCTCGGGATTAGGACTCCCATTTCATTATCTGCTTTGGGCCTTGCTTGGGCCAGGTGCTGACTGAGGTAAACTTTGTCCAATTCAGTTCAAATTCAGAAAGAAACAAAAAAAAATCAACTTTTCCCTGCAGCTCCTGTGATATTTCCCAGTATAACTGTGATCTCCGTTAGGGTTTTAGATAGGAGAACAAAACTGAGGAAACTCAGTTGTAACTTTCTGTCTGGACTGGCTGCCGTGGTTGTGAGGCTCACGGCAAATAAAGCCTCCCTGCCATAGCATGGGAAGTTTGCTATAAGCAGAAAAAAAATTATCCAAGAGCAACAATATTTATTTTCCACACTCCATTAGTAGCCCAGAAGCAATTCAAGCATGTTACTAGAAACCGAACCCAGCTAATTAAAAATAATGTTCCAAAGCTCCACTGATGTGTTTTGCATCTGGAGCTGGCTTCTGCAAATAAACATACACAAAACCAAGGACAAATCACAATAAATCTAAGCAGACAGGTACAAGCAAATTGGTCTGTGGAAGTGACATGTCTCTCTGCTTAAATGTCTACCACAAATCCCAAGGAGACGTGGTAGGATTTAATCTAATTGGGTTTGCCACTTCCCTGCAGCTTAATGTGAGAATAACAGCAATTATATATGATTGTACTTAGCTCAGTACCAAAAATCCATTTATTAGGCTATTAGAAGCTATAGAAAGCTGGGGTTTGAGATCATTTGGATATGCTGGTTACACACTTGGCCTGCTAGTTGTTTTGTGGTTACAGTTTCCAAATTGCCACTGATGAGGTGGTGGTAGAAAAGCAGATGCAGTTAAGCACTTCGATGTATGGCTTAGAAAGGTTTTCTTCTCGCTTCAGGATCCATAACAGCACCTTATAAGTTGGCTCAGTGCTCTGCAAATCTCAAAACATTCAGCAGGAGACTGGGAAACCGAGAGGTTGCTGAGGTTCAGAAATTTGTTGATCATAAAGCAAAGCACCTTTGCCTGTGTGGGGCCCCACAGAGTTGGCACAGCACGGCGCAGAGATGCGAAAAGAATGATGTTTAAGGCCAGCATTATGGGGCGACAGAGAGAAGAGCCTCTAGTTTTTTAGGGAGGGTGCAATTAGCAAGAAATGTAAGAAAAGCCATTGGGTCATTCCCAAAAAATGTGGTCTTGTCACTCCCCTGCCTGTTTAGTCCGCAAGGGGAGCAGGTGACTGGTGGGCTCCCCGTGGAGCTCAGCACGAGGAAGCTGCACGGCCCTGTCCTTTAAGCCTTTGTCAGCTCACACAACCATAATAAAACCCTTCTTGCCAAACAGATGTTCGCAAATGAGGCTGTAAACCCTCACAGTTTCAATTTCTTTTCTAAACCGTGGTGAGTGCTGTGATAAAGGTGGATTTTTTTGGAAGTCTGAAAATCTTCACCTGTAGTCACAGATCTCCAGTGTTCACCCTGTGGGGGCAAACCCCTAACAAATGGTTCCTTTGGCTCACCCTCGCTCCAGTGAGGGAGGATTTGGGGGCTCTCTGTGACCTCTCAGACACCACTCACGAGGTACTGGGGCCATATTCAACCTGCGGATTTGTTTTCAAAGCCAGCCTTACACTATGTGATCCTTCCATTCAGCACCTGGAATTACGAAGGCTTGGTTTTGCTCCCAACAAACTGAGTGACAATGTACCCATGGAGACAGCGGCTGTGGATGTCTAACTTTCCATCCAGAAACTTCCCAGTTGAACTTTCCCAGCAGCTGAGATGTTGATAACCTTGCACAACAGCCTGGGTTACATATAATTTTAAAGAGATTTCTCTTTCCAGGGCTCAGCTCTGATCCAAACAGACAACTATCACAAATTAACACAATTCCAATGAGCTCTGCTTGAATCAGACACCCCACCAATTACCTGCTGGAATTCAAAGAATGTTAATTAAGGTCCCTGTCCAGCTGCTGCAGAACACTTCTCTGGGAAGTGAATAAATTTAAACCTGGGATTGTTTAACAAAATCATCGTCCTCATTGCTCTCATCGCAACACCACAAACATGGGTGGCAACCTCGTTCCAAAGGTGGAGGCATCCTGAGCCGGTCTGGTTTTCTCCTGCCTTCTAGCCTTAGGATTACTTTAAAAGGTTCTAATTAACATAATTACCCTGCCTGATGTCTGAAATGAATGCACAGTTCAAGCTAGCAGCTTTAGGACTGGCTGTGGATTTGAAGTCCCTTTTGTCCCCACACATCCCGACCCCTGTCCTCGCTCTTCCAGGGATGGCAGTGGCACTAAGCACTTCAGCGGGGCAGGCAAGGCTGTGCTCCCTAAGGAAGGTCCCTGTCTCCTCCGAGGGAAAGGCTCCAGGTGGAGTAAAAACGCTCCCCAGTCAGGACAGAGGGCTGCTGAGGGCCAGGCACCACCCAGCTCTATGGATGGGTGGGGAACACAGGAGGAAACTCCCACTCTCCTGTCAAAAAGCTGGTAAAATCCTACTGGGAAACACAGGCTCTTGTTTATGCTTCTGCAGGTGAGATCTTCCCTCTCCTCACCTGGCTCCCAAAGAAGCAGTGAAGAAGAACACACCCATGTCTCTTTTATGGTAGCAGGGGCCCTGGGATTCCCCAGGGACTGGGGATTCCAAAAAGTTCAAAAGAGACCCAAATCCCAAAAAGAGATTGGGATTCCCAAGTTCAAACAGCTGAATGTGGTGGGTGCAGGCACCCTGGGCAAAACGTGGTTTTGAGAATACTCACCTTGATCAGCGCAAGTCAAGGGCCAGTAAAATCTTACACCTTCTGAGGAAACTCCTTGACCAAAAGTTACGTTTCACATGCTCATATCAGAGACACTTCTGTGAGTAGGAGGGGGGTGACCAAGTGTTTCCCCAGAAAACCTCTAAATTGTAGCTGAAATGGGGATACGCTGAAACACTTCTGACTCCTCGGAAGCTGACATCCTGCAGTGTTACATTTAGAGACGCAGGAATCATCAGGATGGGATCTCAAATGGCTGCAGTTTATCACACCCCAGCAAATTCACTGCACCACACGACCTGATGGCACATGACAAAGTGTGACAACTGATCTGTATTGCTCAGGAGAGATTGTCGAGATGTGCTGAATATTTTCTAAACTGCTATCGGAAAACATATGTTTCCAAGGGGTAATGATACAGTGGGTCTGAATAACTCATAAAAATTATGAATGAAGTGTTCTCACCTTCATTTGACCTTTTTTACTTCTCCAGCAGACAGAGCTAAATGTGTGGCACACCAGAATGCATCTGAAGAAGAGACAGATGATAATAAGAAGCCGTTAAGAGCTGCTCACTCTGCTGGCTCTATTAGTTCAGCTTGCTTGCACAGAAAGAATTTCCCTGCACGTGTGAACATGAGCACAGATCAATAAAGGGAAATATCCAGGCTGAGCCTTTCTCAGCCTGAACTCCTCCAAACAAGATGCACACCCACTCCAGTGCCTCGTGGAAGGCTGGAGACAGGGGTTGCGCATGAGGAACCGCAGAAATCGTGCTGCTGCTCTCCCTGCACAGAGCGTCTCCAGCACCAGCTGGGAGCACCCATTCCACCCCTGGCAGATGTCACAAAGGTATCTGGAAGCTTTAACTCTCATTTTCCTGTCTCCCACGCCTAAGGTCAAGGTCTGCCTGGCTACTCACCTTGTCAGAGATCATAAGAGATCTTACTTGCCTTAAAAATATGACTGCTTGACATGTTTTTTAAACATCAAAGAAGCGCAATATATTTCAAATGTCAAGAGGAGAGCCATGCTTGTGTGCCCTTGGACACACGTACGAGGTGTAAAATACAGAAAATAAAGTTTGGACAACCAAACCAAAGCATCTCCTGTCCGTAAGAAAGTACCCAGCTTGGCAGGAATGGTTCCAATGCAATCTGCCTGCCCTAGGACAGGAGGAGTGCCTCAGTTTAAGGCTTCATAACCTGTCTGCTCTTGCCTCACATCTGTCAGTTCTTTTTTCCCCACATCACCTGTGGGTGCTGAGTTTTCATCATGTCCTGAGTACAGCTGGGAATGCTTGGTGGTCTAAAGCCTTTGCCAGCTTTGGGAGCTGTCTGTCCCTTTCCTTTCCAAGCTATCTGGGTCAGGTACCCACCTGATCGATTTTATCCCGGATAAAGCTCTGGAAGCTATTTTCACATCTGTAAATGTATGATCCAAGCCCAGCCAGAGGCCAGCTGGGAGTTATCTCCAATGGTCACCGGGATTCCCAGTTTTGAGGTGCCCGTGACTTTCTCTTATCCTTGCCATTAAGGCCCAGGGCACTTGGCAGGACGGGCATTTTCCGAGGCATTTAACAGTCTCCTTGTCTTCCTCTGCATCACCTGCCTCACTCTGCTGCCAAGGCCTGGGGCATGATAGGCATGAGGAATGTGCAGCGTTTTGTCACTGAGGAAGGAGGTTTCACACGCTCTGCTAAACAATCCCAACAGAGGCTGCTAAGGAGGCTGAAAGGTGATTTTCACAAGGCTATAAATTTCCTCACAGTTCAGCCTGTGGTCTCCAGACACAGCCAGAGCTACGCACAAACCCATGGAAAGGATTTGGGTTCACACTGGGAGTTCTCAGAGGAACTCGTGAGGGGGAATTACATTTGGGGAGGTGGGGGGTACCCAGAGCAGGTACCCCAGGAACGGGGTTGGGCGTGGGGGAAGAGCTGAGCAGCTGCTGAGCTGGGTTCAAGGGCTCTTCTGGGAGGGCACAGTCAGACAAGTGCTACACCCACCTCCTTCTCCTTCCTGGCTTGGTCTTCACCAGCGTGAAGCATCAGGGAGGAGGCAGCAAACAGCATTAAGGACACCTATCAACTAATTGAGGCCGTGCACAGGCGTCTGGACAGCAAATACGCTGCAGAAGTGCTAAACCACTGCGGATGTTAGAGAGGCGCGAGGTAAAAAGGAGGGGATTGCAAACGGGACTGAGCGAGCATCAAACACAAAGGAAGTTGTAATGAGAGCAGGAGCGTGAGGAGTGACAATTCAGCATGGGAAAGATGAAGATGGAACAAGAATGGGATCAAGAGAGAGTGCACAGAAAGGATGGGGAGGAAGAAAAATTTGAAATGGAAACGATGAAAATGGAATATGATTTCCAGAGGGAAAGAATAAGGGTGAATGAGGGTCCTACTGGGTCAGCCCATGCATATTTAGTCAGTTATAATAAGGTAAAATTGCTTCCTCATTACAAAGAAGGGAATGATGTTGATATGTTTTTGCAGTCTTTTAAAAAACTGTACAGAACTTATAATTGGTGAGAGGAGGCATGGGCAGCACAGTTCAGCCCCCGTGCCATGGGAAAGCCCTGGAGGCCTGTGCCAGGCTGGTTGATAATGACTGCCCTGACTATCAAATTGTGCACGGAGCCTTCCTGAGAAGGTATGGGCTTGACCCCAGAGACCTGCAGGGTTACACTTGGGTCTCCAAGGAAAGGATCTGATAACTCCTTTCCTGAATTGGCTGTAGAAATGACAAATTTATTTAACAGGTGGATAGAAGGTGAAAAGATGTCTGTATCTGGTCTTTTTCTTTCTTTCCTTTTTTTTTTTTTTTTTTTAAATGATGAAATTATCTTGAGGAGCAGCTTCTAGAAGATGTTCTGAAGTATTTGGGAGCCTGCTAGACAGAAAATCTTTCTATTAAAAATTTCATCCTATTAACCAAAGCAATGTTTTTTGTGAGAAAAGTAATGGGAATCCTAGCTACTTCCACAGACTTGCCCCTTCTTTCAGAAACAACCAGAAACAGACAACAAAGTGGACAAATTTTATAAGCCACAATCTATTACTTCAAGAACACAATAACAACCTAAATCTCATTATATTTCATATGCAGAGACCACAGACATGCCATGGAGTGTGACGGAGGGGATCAGTTCCCGTGCCTAATTCAGCACTGTAAGAAGAGTTTTCCAGACACAAGTTTGGATGCAGTTTGTTAAAAGACCCTTAGTGGAAGCTCTGACACCAGCCCGTGCTTCCAGAGGTGCCTGGCCCGTTCCTCCTGGAAAGCATTACCCACAATGCACCCACATTCCAGCCTGGATTTCCAGTCCAAACAAAGCAGGAAGGACTGGCAAGTGGCTGCAAGAGGAGACAGATGTTTTTCTCTGCTTTCCGAAATATTTACTGCTTGTATTGAGTCTGTAAAATTCAACGTTGACTCAGCTACTGCATTCCCAAATTCCTTCCAGACTCTTGACTCAGTCTCCTCTCCGCCTGGCAGTGTCCTGCTGCTTCCTCTCACACTTTCCCTACAGCTCCAGGGCCAGCACATCCCTGTTACCAGCACAGCAACCCTGGGGTGCTGCGCACCAGGCTCTGCAGCCAAGGCTGGAATGCAGAAATTTGCTGTCTTCAATATCATTTTCTATTGATCATTTACCCTTCCTCTTTTTAACTCACCCATTTTCTCATTTACTTCCTAACACTCTTAACAGAAAACCCATTGTATTTTTACTTACCTCTGACTGTTTTATCTTCAAATTCCCCCTGAACCTGCCTGTGTGTACAGCCCCCTTACTGCCAGCATCATCTGGGCTTTCATTTCATTGGCTTTTAATTTCCTGAATAGGTTTTGGCATGGATAATTTCCTGCATTTTGAGGCGAGAAGATAACAGAGTGTTTCTTTCCCCTTGAACTCCTGCTTCTCTTCTAATTCTTGTGTAGAATTAGTCCTATATCATCTGTAAGGATTTCAGTGGAAGAATTACCACCACCTCCTCACATCTTATTTCCCACTTTGTACGGAGATCACGTCCAGACAGGGGCTTCACTGAGGGGCTTCACTGACATCGAAGGGAGCAGATTTTGGTCTAAAGGCATTTCTTGAACATTTCCCTCCGGTTCCCACACTTGCATGTGCCCTATCCGATTTCCCACATGTGCTAGTGTGAAAAGAGCTGCCTGTGGGTCTCTTTAGGACGGCCACTGCCATTACTTCTGTCGCCTTGTACATCACAAAGTACTCCAGAGAGAAGCCAATACCAATGTCTACACTGGATAAACAGGGAAATGGAGGCACAAGGAGATTCAGAGTCACACAGCTCCGAAAAGCCCCACGAATTTGTCATGCAAATGCTTTATCTTTGGTGCAGAACTTATTCTTGAATTCCCTCATCCTATCTCAGCCCTGACAGAGAGAAAAATCCTTAAGAGAAATCGTGCAAGCCCCTGACCTGTCCAGCACAGTGGAGCTGTCCTGGCTGGTACCAGCTCATGAGCAGCTCCTTAATCCCTGGCTGATTACTAAACTCCTAAACAAGCTAAAACAATTCTGCTGGTGCACTTTGTTGAGCTTGGACCAACTTGCAGAGCACATCCAGGGAAAGCACGTGCTGGATTTAAAGCGAGGTTCAGGTGCTCCTGTGGTTTGAGGGTGAGCATTAGAGCTCCACATAACAAATAGGGGCTTATTTTAATCTTCTTTAACTGCGTGAGATTCAGATTTTAATTGTCTTCTTCCCTCCTGAACTCATCTCATAAAGCGTGTTAGGTATATCTGCTGAGTAAATAGGAGACAATAACATGTTTAAATGTCTGTCTGGAGAGTTTCTTCCACCCAGAGCTGAAAATCGATACAGCTCAGAGACACATCTCTTGTTAATATAACTTTTCCTTTCAGCGTGTTCCTAACACGTTTAATATTTTTCAGTGTTATTTTGCTGGCACTGACAGCCCAACCCGTGTCGCCAGATCCCTGAACTGGGACTCCAGGGATGTGTATTCCACTCTTGGAGGCGTTTTTAACATCTTGGACAAGTAAGTACAGCTCTCCAGGCCCTTCCATCCGTTCCCAGCCATTCCCTTTTGGGCCTCGTTGCTGTAAAGATGCGTGCATATATTTGATTGTATAAACTGTGAAGGTGTTTAGTGACTGGGAGCAGTCCAGTGACTGAAAGTTACTGTTAAATCCAGCGTCTGAATCTCTGTAAGGCACAGCTTTGAATTGTGCACTCTCAGATTGTGCTGAGTTGGGATAATAAAATGTGAAGCTTTCAAAGACAATCTACCTGTAGCACCCCCAAAAAAAGCCATTTCTGGCGCTCTTGTCTGGCCTCAAAGTCAGATTTCAGGCTTGGGGTTGAGCAGGGAGGAAGTTTCAGGTGAATTGCATCTGTCCCTGGGCTCTTACAAACAGCCTGCATTTGCCCCTCTGGACTGAATACTGTCAGGCTGAAAATATACGCTGGAAAAACACTCTCCATTTCCTGCCCAAATCAGCCTATAAATAACCTGTGCGGCCCAAAGTGGCCCTGATCCTACCTCAGCAAGAGCTGCTGTGGTGCAGCAGTGACAACAACAAAGAGAGGGGAATCGGTTAAGTACTTTGGGGGTTAAAATCTGTGCCCTGCACAGTAAATTCGATGGCCGAAAGTGAGTCTTCTATAGTCTCATTTATTATTGCAAAAATGATTGGAGCTGGGGACCGTGACACTATTACCTGTTACTGCAGATTTATTGAAAATTAGCAATTCCATTTATATCTATGAGATTTCAGGGATTATTCTGTTATAGACTGGAAAACCGATAGATTTATAACGCTGGCGAATCCAGTTGTACCAACTAATAGAGCCAGTGAGAAAATTTAGAGGTTTGTACTCCTAAAGGAGTTAACCTTTGGATAAAGAAACATTTTTCAAGTAGCATCTGAGAAATTATTGGATTCATAAATTCTCTCTGCTGCAGCATGAAAAATATTCATTTCCTGGGGTTTATATTTTTGTTCAGGAAAGATACAGAAGGCAAAATTTCATCCAAAACCATTGCACTCCACTCAGAGCCCTGCTCTAATTGCTGCTGTACCTTGTGTTAACCCTTTGGCATTTATTGGCAGGGTTTGCCTGGCTGACCCTGAGGAAATTTTCAAGGTATGAATCTTCTAAATTCATTAACATTGTATTGACTTGAGTGAATCTGATTTTACTTTAATTCTGATTTTTGTCTACTCGCTGGACTCCTTAAAAATTGACCCAAACCTGCAAAGGTATTAAATTCCTGTCAGGATGCTGGGAGTCCTTTAGGGTGTGTTTTTTGTTGTTTTTTAGTAAGTGAGATCTTTGACTGAGGATGAGCTTGTGTAACTCAGCTGTCACTTTCGCACGGCTGTTTTACTATTGATTATTGCAAAAGCTGGAGAACTGGCAAACAAATCTGCAATTTATCTATAAATATATGAGGAAAACCTAATGGGGCCCCAGCTCCTGAGTAATGTGAGAAGTGTGATCATTGTATTCCTACAGAATGCAATTAAAATCCATCACCCAATAACACAGATCACCCAGGATGCCGATTCTTTTCCCATTCAATACTCCCTAATCCCTGTTGCTCAGGCTTGTTAAGGAGATTCAAAACTCAGCCCTGCTGAGGGAAAACATTGTGACTTCCTTGGGACTATCCCAGTTTCTCCTAAAGGAACAGAGGTTAGGAACTGTTTCACTGATTTCAGCAAGGAAAGTGGAAGAATTCAGGCTTGGACACTGGACTGTGAAGATTCATTTTAGCTCTTCTTAACTTACGGCTGGTTTTGGCTGAATTACATATACAGATAAACAGATTTTTTAAAATTACTTCTGAAAACAATTCAAGGGTTTATAAATCATAAAAGCTGCAGGTGCTAAGGTCTGAAAAAGAAATAAATAACGTTGAATTTCAGTTAAAGTAATCCAGAGTACTCCCACTTTTCAGGGGAAGAAGAATGACAAGTGTTTTTAATGGACCACATCCCCACCCCAGTGGCATCAACTGAGTCTGGTTATTAACTTTGGAAAGAGGGAAAATCCTTTATCTGAGAATCTCTAAGGAAAAAGTCCCTGGAATTACCCCAGCATTTTACAATCAATAAGGCAAAAATGGAGTGTGCAAAGCATTATGATTCCATCATTTGGTTATCACACTGCACCTCTAACTTGGGAATAGGGCAGTTCTCAGTGTCCAGTGTTCCACAGCAGCCACAAACTAGGTTTAAAATGCCCAACAGAATTTTTATTGCTGTTTCTATTGAATATAAACTTATGTATGAGATATTTCCAGCTACAATTAAAAAAAAAAAAAAACAAAACCAACAAACTGAAAAAGAGTCTCCTCTTTCTGTTTTCTGCTATAAAGTTTGTGCTGGGTTTTGACCCAGGACAGAGCAACACAGCTCTGTCAAAGGCTGAGCTATCCCCATTTACAACTCTTCAGAATCCAGCCCAGAATGCACCAATTTCTGATTATTGTGGCAAACTGTCCCAACTTGGCCGAATTCCTTGGTGCAGAACCAAAGATAAGAACTGGGCAATGAGCTACACGTATGTATAAGAGACTTGGTTAGAATATGGACTTTCCTCTCCTTGGAGTATAAAGGAATTGTATTTCGAAGATTGTAGATCATTTTACAACAGCAGTGACTCCTGTTTAAGCACAAGAAAATACCCTTGGTTATAACTGAAAGATTATGTCTTGTACCTTTTTATGCAAAGCCATTTTTGCGTCTCTCCTGTTCTAAGGACCAAACACAACTTCTGTGGTGGGTGAATTCATGGCTTTCAGAACCATTCGTCTAAGGAGGCTGGGTGGATGTCAAGAGGCAGGAATTCTGCAAGAATGATGCAAGGCAGCCAGGGAGAAGTTGCTGAACTAAATAGAAAACATTTATTGCCCCCCACAGCTGCTGAATTCCCCCCGGAATATTTTTCTTTATGTTGTTCAAGGAAGCTCGATCGTGTCATGATATTTTTTTTGCTATAATAATCAGTGCCACAGTACTTCAGACCATCGAGGGGAAGTATTTTAGCCCAGAGACAGGCAATAAAAAGGAACTTGAACAAATGATGAGTAAGAAAGCAAGAAGGCAGGCTACGTTCTTCATGTAAATCAAAGTTGTTCCAGAAAAGCTGGGAAAGAGAGGTTGCTATTTCCAACTGAGAGTCAACTGAAAGTTAATGGGGACATCACTAAAGATCACAGACAAACGGGCA
Organism: Callaeas wilsoni; assembly: GCA_013398955.1. NCBI lineage: Eukaryota > Metazoa > Chordata > Aves > Passeriformes > Callaeidae > Callaeas > Callaeas wilsoni. The sequence continues at coordinate 42,324 of VWPU01015136.1, forward strand.
CTGTACTTTTAATGAATCTTTTATTCATGTCACCTTTAAATTAGTTAAATTTGATAGGATGATAATGTAATGCAAAATGGCTTCCTCCCCAGACCACTTTAGGTGGAGGGTAGATCAGAATTTAATTTTAGGCTAATGCCAGGTCAAAATTAAATTAAAAAAAATTATGGTTGGAAAGTAATAAATCCAAAGTGACCAATGGAAAAAATATTAAGTTAATGAGATGTGCAAGCCATTTAGAAAAGCACAGATATTTTATATGACATATATTTTTCTTATCTGGAAACAAGCCATTTTAATACCTGCTGACAGGGATGAAAATAGAGAAGGGAGAAGAAGGGGGCACTCTTGAAGTTATTGCTATCAGATCTTGAAAAAATTATGAAGATGAATGCAAAAAGCTCATGGTGGGGGTATTCATCATTTCATCAGCAAGCTTGGTAACAACTTAAGACCCTTAAATCCTCTTTAGGTATTTAAATGTGTGTCCTGCTGCTCAGAGTGTTGTCACTCACATGTGCCAAGGAAAGGCTCACAAACTGGGTTCAGCAGCTGCCCTGAAACCACCAAGCTGGGATCAGGCAGCCTCATCCCTCTCCTTTCTCTGCTCCACCATGAGCTGGTGTGGGCTTCCAAGCAGGGGTTCAGAGAGGCAGCGAGGCAGGAGTCCAGAGCGAGGAATGAATTATTTATTAAATTTACAATACCATTTATATATTCTAGTTCCATAAAGCAATTGAACAGTGCTCACACTTCTCCTAGGGTGATTGGTCAAAGTCTCAGACACCCACTTAGAAATGTTTTTTTCCTACTATAATGTACACAAGGTCAGAAGATACCAGATATGAGTGCTATTTACAAAAACCCTATCTATTGTTTACATAGCTTACACAGCAAAGGAAAAGTTCTCACAGAATGAATGCAAGAAGAGAAAATTTCCCTGCTAACAGCATTTCAGCATCCACAAGCTGGCACACACCAACACACAGGACATGCAAGGGATGTCACAGCTTACATCTGCTGTGACACAGCCCCACCAGTCACACGGACACCGAGCTTCCCTGGTCCCTCTCCTTCCTCAAAGGAATTAAAAGGGACCCCCAGAGACCATGTCAAAAAGAGTTTTTATAGCAGATACTTCCTAAGTTCGGCTATAAGAAAGTTCATCATCATCATTTGTAGAATGCAACAAGTAAAAAACGTCAAATGATGTCAAAGGCGGAGCAGAAGCTGTGAGTGGAGAACTCAGTAAGAGGAATGTGCTCCTCTGAAAGGAGGCCTGAGTGAACAGGAGTGCGGAAACCGAGCTCCTGGGACAGGAGGAAACTCATTTCACGCAAAGACATTAAACTGCGTCGTGATGCGAAACCACAGAGCATAACGGTTCCCTTGCAGGAAAGCTTTGGGTTTGTGACCATTGTTACAAACAAGAAAAACACCCAGGGAGTTTCACAAATTGAGTAAATCACCTGATTCCAAGTGATTTCTGGATATTCTGCTGGCAGCACAGCGGCTGACTAATCCAACCACGTCTGCTACTTTTCAACGTGAATCTGCTGCATTAGCCATGCCACCAGGGCTGTGACACTGGGCTAATGGACTGCAGCCTCCCTCGAGCCCCCTCCAGATCATTTGCAAACTGAAGCTGTAGGAAAGAGTGTCTTCCCACCCATCAAGCAGCACATGAAGTTACTGCAATGCTTCAGCAGCCACTGTGGCAAATTTTGGGTGGAATTTCAGGTATGGGCGTTATTTGATGAACTCTAAAATGACAGTGGGCACCTGGGATGGACATGGCTTTCCCAGCTCCACACAGAAATGAGAGGAGGTGTCGGAGCCCAGCAGGAGCCAAGGCATTATTGCAGTTTGCTCTCCTCACTGCACAGCTCACTGATAAGCTGCAGTGGTCGTCAGGACTATTGATTTACTTTTTGGGGGGGGGGGTGTGAATGCTGGCTTTAAGCAATCTCTTCTCAAGGCTCACTTTGATAATCCTTTTCAAGCTTTTATTTAAACTCTCTAAGAGAAAAAAGCAAGAATGAATTAGAAACTGGAAGAACACAAAGAAGCTTGAAAGAGGAGATCAATAACTCACATGCAGAGCAATAAACAAACTGGAACAATTACAGTGAGAGATGGTTATTGATCAATATCAGGAGCAGCTCATATAGCAGCACCTCTGTTTATACCAGACCACAATTATATTCTTTCTTGCTCATAATAATATAACTGCATTCTACAACTTTTATCACCAGGGAAATTTTAATTCCCTTTTATTAGTGAATAATAACCGTATGTTTCCAGGCAGTGGTGGTTCTCAGCACATTTCCATATCAGCCAGTCCCCACTGCCCCTGTGGAGCTGGAACCTCTCCCACAGCCTGGAAAGCTGCCCTGAGGCCAAGGGCAGGGGCAGAACGTGGGAGATCTGAGCTCTGGGGAGTTGCTTTTCTGGCAGTAATAGCCCCTGGAGACCTCCACAGCAAGAGGAGACTTTTTCAGCCAAGAGCAAAAATCACCACCCATAAGCCAAGACAATGAAACACCACGTAAACATCAGCTCAGCACAGGCGTCCCCCAAAAGGAGCCACCTGCCTGACCTTGGGACTGAGACTGCAGCCCCTCCTGCCAGTGCCAGCACTGCCCTGCGCAAAGAGCCGAGCTGTGTAATTCCCCCTGAGCCAGGACATTTGCTCCACTCCCCTCGCACGCTCGCGCCTCGTCTGCAAAAACTCTCACGCGCTCGGATTTTGTTCAATTACACGAGTCAGGGCGAAATTTAAGTTTCCGCTGGTTGGAACTTTGTGGTTTGGACTTAATGAGATGTATCAGCACCCACACAGCTTTGCCTTTCTTGGGAAATGCCTCCCTCATAGACGTCTGAGGTAAGTGGGTTTTAATCCGAGGGATCCGTGTCAATCCTCCAGCCTGTCTCCGTAAAATGTGACATAGAAGACAAGTCGCGAAAGAATAATGAGCTGAAGTCTGTCCTCTTCAAAAGTTTCTTTACTCAAGTAAGCTCGCCTTTAAAATATAATCAAAAAGCCCAGAATCCTATCCACAAATCATATTGAAAACTTAAGGGTGAAGAATTAGGTCCGGCTGAAATAAATTTGAAAACCAAAGTTGACAAGAAGTAAAATAATTTATGATGAACTAACTTTTCACCCCCCCAGAGTTTGAATGATACCTTTTTACTAAAAAACTGTCTGTTTAATAAACTTCTCCATAAATGTTGGTGAAAATATCTATAGCTAAGAGATTGTCCATAAAGTTTCAATTTGAAAAAAGGTGTAGATTTTCATTTTACTGTCAAGAGTTTCAACAGCAGAAATTTCCTGGAGCATCCTGAGAAAAGCCCCGAAGTTGTTTCCATGTCCTGTTTCTGTTGGGTTGTATTACAAGCTTTATCTTTTCTTTATTTTAAGCATCCACTGTGCCTTTCCACTTTAGTTTTTATTCTGATCCAGCCCTCTGCTGTCTTGACATTCAGGTGTTCTTCAAAGATCTGTCCCTGATTTCCTTGTAATCCTTACACAAAATGGACAATATGCTAAGGAAAAGCGCCTTGCAAAGTTGCCAAAAGAGCAATTCCAATCTAATTAGGAGTTCGTAGTGCTTCAGTGAAAGCAGCACAAACACTGTTAATATTCACTGCAGCTGCTTTGTCAATAACTCCCAGTGAATCCTCCAATTTATAAGAAAAATCAGGAAACTATTGGATTCTATGACACTGATAGATCTATCAGTATTCATTGCCCCCATCCTCTGCAACACGAGGCACAAATGCCAATAACTCTAACAGTCCCTTAAATGCTGAAGGATCATTATTAAAGTGTGCTTGGCATCCCTGGTCATTAATTATAATCTTGTGCACATATGCAGTGTGATTGCAGGAAATAATCAGCTTTGTCTGCCAAATTGGCAACATTTAGAAACTAATTTGTTATGACATACCATCAAAGATATTTAAACAACAAACCCAAAGCTCTGCTGCACTGCGCACACTGTTAAAATATCAGATCACATCATTAAAAAATAGTTAACGTATCCGAGGGGAGGTAATATTTATCCTTGAACCCTGGTTCAAGTGGAATTTCCAGAAAGAACAGTTATATCCTTTCTCCCTCGCAGTTCACAGGAGAGGGAACTCTCTCCAGAGTGAGGGCGGGCGGGGGGAGGGAATGACTTGGATTACACCGCAGACTCGCTGTCAGTCAGGAGCTATTAAACAGCCATTGAATAAATGTTTGCCAAGAGCAGCGCTGGCCCGGGATTAGCGCACTATCCGGGATGCCCGCGGATTCCTTTAGAGCCTTCAAACTCGTATTTGTCTGTCCGATTTCTCTTCCAGCCCCTGCTCCCACTGTCGGGCCCCTGCTCTGCCAGCAGAAGGGTGCGCGCACCTCCAGCCCGTCCAGCCTGGCAGGCGGGCTGAAGGAAAGGTGCTGCGGGAGGGAGGGGATCAGCCCCAGCTCTGCCAGCACAGCCCAGGGGAGCTGAGCTCCCAGCTACCTCCTGCCAGCTTCCCCCAGCCCGAATTCCTGCTCCCCGGACAGCATTTGATTCCTTGGTACTTGGTGTCTTCGTATTGCCCAGGACGGCGGCAGTCCCTGCAAACCTCCCGCAGGAACAGAGGGACTCCCACAAAACCCCTTCGTGCTGCTCTCTCACAAATGCTGCTCGTGAAGGACGCAAATCCCACAGTCTGGATTTTCCCTGGACCTCTGAGGAGAACCAGAGAGCTACACTGCAGATTTCCTGCCGCACACAGTGCCCAAGCTTTGGTACTTCAGCTGTGCACTGAGAGAAGACCAACACTGATGGGCAGGACTTAGGCTGGTCCTGGGAAAGGGCTAATCCTGGGAGAGGGCTAACCCTGGAAAAGGGTAATCCTGGGAAAGGGCTAACCCTGGAAAAAGGTTTATCCTAGGAAAGGGCTAACCCTGNCTAACCATGGAAAAAGGTTTATCCTGGGAG
>VWPU01015138.1:0-45956 GCA_013398955.1 Callaeas wilsoni
CCGCCGGGCCGGCCCTGCCCCGCGGGCGCACGGGCACGGACGGCCCAGGGAGGGGAGGCGGCGGAGGCGCCGCAGCCCAAGCGGTTCTGGAGGAGGTGGCCCGGAGTGGGAACCGGAGCTACCGGGTGCGAGCGGCACATTCCCGCAGACACCCGGGACCGCACACACCTTCCAACGGCGGCTGTTTGTAGCAGAACACGGCGATTTCACGGGGGTGAATTTCGTCAGCCCTGCAAGAGGGTACCGCAGAGTACAGCCGAGGGATGTACAACGGGTCAAAATCAGTGAGAACTGGGATACCGCGTTTCCCTGCCGCTTAAAATCCTTAGGTTAGGTTTCTAAGAAGAGCAAACACTGGCAGTTTCTCTTATTAGAATGATAAACCCTATTAGGTTGCATCAGCGATACACTGCCTAAGCACGGAATTGGATTTTTTCCCAGAAGAAAAAAAAATCCAACCAAACCGTTCTCCAGCAAAACCAGCCAATGCAGTCAGAAATCACACATTTATCGTTTGTTTGTGATGCGATCAGATCCATCGGCGTGGTGAGACAGCTCAGGGCTGCCTCCTGTGACACACGTGTACCTGCGCGGGAGAGGAAAGCGTTTCCGACGCGGGTGCGAGAAGCAGGACAGGTGCCTGCCGCGGCTCGGTCGCTGGTTTTAGACACGTGTCTGCACCGGGCTCTGCTGTGCAGAAAGTCAGTCAGGTTAGCTTAGGGCAAAGGCAGATGCAGTTTGTCTGCTTCTAATTTAGGCAATATGCAGTTAACTCTCCTCACTGAGCAGCCTGAAACACCAGCCAAATGGGTTGATTCACGATTCACTTTTTTATTTATGTTTATGCTACTGGATTAGAAATTAAAATAATGGTCTGCCTCTCCACCTGGTCTGCTTCATTTTCTGACCTAATGTTTTCAGTGGCATAACTAGCCACTAGACCCTCCCCAGAAAGGGAGCAGGTGATGCACGGCACAGTTGCATGGCCGCTGCCCTGTTCCTACGGCCCTGCTGAGAGCCTGCAGCTTCTGGCAGGTCACCCACTGGCACACAGTGGGTGAGATTGCGCAGGGTTTGCCCTGGCTGTGATCAAGCAGTGGGACCGCTCAGTCCTGCAGTGCTGCCGCTGCCCTTGGACACATCTGCTCCATCTTCCCCCCTCCGTGCACAGCAGTGCCAGTCCCTCTTTCCTGACTCACTCGTAACACACTCTGTGCACACTGCTTAGGTCACGGTCGCAAGTCACCCCTGCAAATAAACCTTTGTGAAATATCCCTAAGAATTCCAACTTTATTGGATGGGATGGAGATTTTCAGAGATTACAGCAAGTCAGCTATCATGACTGGTGATCCCCAAGGCTATTTTAATAAAAATAATGTATATAAATGATCCCTTTAAAATAGCTTCCTTCCCAAAATCCTGCAGAAAGTTTCACTTCTTGTTGGTTCAATACCACTGGGGCAGCCAATGAGACAGAGCAGAGCACCTCAGCAGAGCACAGTTGTTTGGTAAGAGAGCAGGAGAAATGAACTCTGAATTCAGGTCATTTCCAGATGGCAGAGTTTGGGGAGGGAAGGCAAAACCAACGGTCTGCCTACATGTAAAATAATCAAGCGGAAAATCTCAGGCCACCTGTGCTTACCCAAGCACAGACAGGTTAGAAGCTGATCCCAGAACAGCCCTTTCAGTAGCTGAATTTCCTTTGTTGCTTTTTAACCTTAATAGCTCTTTAATTACTGTTCTTATTTTCAAATCAAGTATACATCTGTGTCATGTTAATGAATATTCATTGTCACTGGAGAGGTATTAAATGCATTTTTACCTGTGTTTCCAAGGGAATAGATGCCAGCTGTGTGTACTGTTATCTAATTTCGGCCTGTCCTCAGCACTGTAATAGTATCAAGACCTATTAGAGAAGACTCACAGACACATAAAAATAACAATGAATGATAATTTACTTGCTCTACAGTAGCACTTAAGGATTCCTGCCGAGATCATGGCTCTGCTGTGCAAGGCATTTTGACTATGGCACAAGAGATGGCCTTGCTTGACATAGCTGACACCTGAAATGGGAAACACAGTGAAGTGCTGCAGCAAGGATATAGCAGTGGAGTATGTGGCCATTTGAGTGTCTTTTAGTTCCTTAGAGGGTTCTGCCTGACTTTATTGCCCTTGATAGCATGTGAGAACTGTGTGGAGCAGATGGGTATGTGTTACAGATATCTGCTTTGTGATTGTATGGTCTCAGCAGCAGAGGATGCTTAAACCCAGGGAAGGCCTCCTGTTGCAGCTCTCATAATACAACCCCTCCAAGCACAAATGCACATATGGTTATCCTGTGTGCTTGCACTAGGCCCACCAGCATCTTACACTTTATCTACATTTATTCCTTTATAGGCTATAGATGGAGCAGAAGGCTGTCCACTGTTCAGAAAATATCAGGCTGTGCTATAATTTAAATGAATGTGATTGAATCTCATGCTTCTTAGCTTCTCCTGGCTTCCTGCAAGGGCTGAAATGAGATATCTCTCACGAAAAAAATTGTCCTGGCACGAATGCTAGCTGGTCTCCTTTCTCAAAATGTATGAGTCTGTACATGAAGTGTAGATGAAAAAATTAGGAGTCTCCTGTGTTCCAGACTAACTGGGGTGAGAAAGCATTCCATTTTCCCATGCCAGCACTGAAAGTGTTTGCCTTCTGAAAGACAGACACCTCTGGGTGCAATTTCCCTAGCTAGTTCCCTCCTATTCCAAGAGATCTAGGCAGCAGCATTTCCCTATTTCTTGTCTATGACACTGATCTAGAAGGGAGAAGATCAAGCTCTTGGGTTAGCATAAAAAACCTGGGGAGAAATCCTGGAGGGAAAGTTTTCACTCTGAGCACATACATGAAAGTCCTGGGCACCAGTCCAGAAGAGGGAGGCCAAGAGTTTATAGGTCTGGGAGAGGGATCAAAGAAACCTGCAGCAGCCACTTCAGAACAGGAGGAAGACTTAGACAGCTCTAATAAAGACTCTTGGGAATACATGTCATCACTGGTGCCCTTGCCTTTGAGGGCAGCAGTTACCTTGACTCCTGCCAGCTGAGCTTCTGGCTGTCTCCAGACTGTTTCTGTCCAGCTGCAAGTGTGCACATCTGGGCAGGGTGAAAGCCAGAGGAGCTGCTGGAGGGCAGGCACTTACCTGCAGAGTGCAGGGGCAGGAGCCATCCTGAGCAGTCTGGCTTTGCACTTCCATGTCAACTGAGAAACCTTCTTCCATCCAACCTCTAGGCATGCAACTCTGGCCCGTGTGTGGCCATATCTGGCACTCAGGAAAAAATCACCCCACTAGCCATTTCCAGATTTCTCTTTGCATTGCCCAAGAGCCAGGAAAAGGATAAGAAGAAAGTTAGCAACAGGTATGATACCTTCTTATAAACTAGGGAGACAGACCTTGCTCTGCTTTTTTGCCTTACCAGCCAGGAGCCCTAGCTGAGGCCTCGGTGCAGTAATGATTGCCCTAGAACTGAAACAATGTGTTTCTCTTCCCCAGTATGAAGAAAAATTGTCCTTTTCTGTTGTGTCCAAGACAGCTGCAGCTCCCAATTGTTTTTATAGCCCATGGCAGGCACAGCTGTGACTCTCTAGGCACTTCTGGTCCAAGGTTTCTCAACAGGGTCTGGCAAAGCTGATGCCAGCACCCAGCTGGCATATAGGGCACCAGGAAGCAGCTTTCCTGAACCTGCTCAGTTTTTGGGTTTTTTTGTCAGATGAGGGATCACCTCCTGGCTAGAGGTGCAGGAGGAAAACCATGAGAACACTGCAGGGCATTTGCATGGCCCCACAGGCCACCATCTCCTCCAGTGGTATGAGGGCAGCCTGACTCAAGAGAGCTGTGAAGGCTGAGGAGCGCTGCTGCCGTTGGGTGCATCGGCAATGAGTGCTTGCCATCTGCTGGGAGCACTCAGCCTGACAGGCGACACTCTTGGCTGTAGAGAAGGAGAAAGTGTGCCAGTGGTCCCTGAGGGGCTGGATGGCATTTGGGCTTGCAGAGACAGCAGGAAGAGAATCCTCTGAAAAAGGCAAGCACGAAGCAGTCAGGAAGCTCTGGTCTTGGGCACATGAGGGATGACAGAACTCACTGCAGGATTTTAAGATGCTAATACCCCCCTTGAGCCCTCCTTGGAGGTGCCTGACCCCATTGCAGAGGTGGCAGAAGGCGGTAGGTGTTTGTGTGACTGATGAATCTCAACTCCTGGTAGCACTGAGCAGAGCCCTGGTGTGGTGGCATCTCACGTTTCCACAGCACAATTTGCCAGTGTCTGTCAAGCTGTCTGTGTGCTATTCACAGCATATGCCACTCCTGTCACAGCTTCCCCCCGCTCCCCACAGCACCGAGATACTCCCCTGCCTTTGACATATTCTCAGGATTCAGCCATTTGTTATGCCACCAGCACATCCAGCCCGACTGGCATGGAACATCCTGCTCCCTATTGCATCAGCTCCTGGGAACACACGTCTAGCTGAAGAGTCCTCAGTCTCTCCAATGAGATTTTATTAATGTCTAGGAGGATCTAATCAGATTTCCAGCACAAGATCTTGAAGAGCTGGTCTACTGATAGATGGACTAAAGCTTCCCTTGCAATACAGGTATTGGTACCCCAGGTGCAAGACATATTACTAGACTGTAAGGTGTTGATTTTATTATCAAAAGCAGCATCAACCTTCTGGGCCTGCTATCCCACTGCTGCACTGAATGAAAAGGTGCACAACAGGAGCAAAGTCAGGGAAACTTCTGGGATGTTACTCTCCTGGCCTGGAAACCACCACAGGAACCTGAGAGTGTACAGACTGTGTTCTTGCCCTTTTAATTCAGAAAGATAGGAAACAAAAGTGGCAACATCAAATGTCTTTAATTCTCTGTATTTCATGATAGAGGAGGCCCAAACTCCTATTAGGTATCCACATATTTCCGGAAGGCAGCATTTTCAAATGACAGTTTTTCTCCATAGCAGAGCCTGGCTGCAAGCCTACATGCAGTGAGCACATCTGCAGAAGAAGAGGGTGCAGGGCTTTCCTTCTCTGGCTCAAATTGCAGACACATTTCTTCAGTGGCAACACCATTTTAAGCAGCATTTAGTTCAGGCACTTATTTCCAGCCCTCCTGTACCTACTAGAATATGTGGTCTAAGTGTTACTGCAGCTTTGTGGCAAACAAGATGGGGAAAATGATCCAGGTTAAAATAAATGCAGCAAGACTTTCCCCACCAAAGAACAGTGTCTCAGAAGAATGAGCACAGGCTGTGTGGAGGGATAGGAGGAGGCAGGAGAGTCCCTTTCTACAGTGTGGACTGGGAATCTATGCTTTGCATAGTATCAGAAGAAATGTAGAAGAGACTGAATAAAAATCAGGCAGTAGCAACAGGAGAAAGTAGCGGCCTCGGACTCTCATTTTTTGGAGTTTTTTTCAGATTGTTCCTATCAATTGTTCTTCACATTTGGAGCAAGGATAGAAAAATTGCTTTGACCAAGAGACTATCTCCAAATATTTCTTCCTAAATTCAGCCCAAATCTATGCTCTACTCTTTTCTGATTTCATTGTGTAAGTAGCAAGCTCCCCAAAAAAGGGCTTACTTAGACCATGTTGTGTTGTATAAAAGCTTAGTGGCAACTATGGGCTGGGACTGGAGTGTGGGATTGTGTGGTGCTCCAGGGATACTCCAGTGAAAGAGAGTATCAGTGAAAGGATGTTCTTTTCCAAGTCTGGTCAGAACCAAATAGTCCCCCAGGAAAAGAACAAGCTTGGCAATTCCAGGTATGCTTCTGGATTGAAGATGCTCAGTAGAGTGGCTGAGCAGTAGAGTGACTCTCCTAGTTTTCTTCAGTAAACTATGAGGAAGGTTAGAAATAATTTCAGTCTAGTAATCCTCTAAAGGGGTCTGCAAAATCAAACCTTTGATTAGTGTCAAGATCTTCAAAACCAGAAGAAACACTACCAACAGCATGTCACACTCCCCTCTCTGAGCAGTCATGCCTGGCTCTTGCAGAGCTTCTTGGCTTTAATTTACATATTACTCCATCTAGTGGCTTTAAGGTTCCAGCCTCCAGGAGTTTAAAACTCTGTCCTGGCACCAGCTGGAATTCAAACCTCTGCAGCAGCTTTGCCATCACCACTTTTACCTCCATCTGTTAAGAAAAAAAGCAAACTCATTGTCAGTGACAGCAAATATTGCTTGGACTGCAGCTGCTTAAAGTCAGTCTACTGTCTTATACTGCTTTGTAAATACAGAGATTTAAAAGTTACATGTTACTCCGTTAATGCAGCCAGTTGAGTTTGGGCAGGAAACCTGTGACTTCCTGGATTTGAAGACAACTGACAGTCACTAAGATCAGTCCTTCTGTTTATATGTTAAACTCATTTTGGAAGTCAGACTGTAAAACTAAAGCACTCTGAGCACTGGTGCTTAGATGAGCTCAGCACAGACCCAAAGCACTGGCCTCTGGCTGTCCTGAAATGCTCTCTGCCATGCTCATACACATTAAATTGTTCCTTCTATCCATGTAGGCCCCTCCTCACCTTCTCTGCGCCAGTTCTGGCTTGTGTCCTTCTCCAGATGATGTTTTCCCTGCCTTGATTCTGTCAGTGGCAGCCATGGGATGATGCCCAAGACCCCCTGCACATTCCCTGTGTGCTTACTTTGGCTGGCAAAGGGATGTTGACTGTGATTCCCATTAAGGGGCTTGGATTCAAGCAGGCTGACCCAGGAGAGTTCAGAGGGAGTGCAGCCTGCTGCTCCTCCCTGCAAACACCTTGGCTGCATGGATGTCTGCTCTTGTGATAGCATTTGAGAGACGTGGGCATGGGGGGAGGTCTTCCCTCTGAAGAGAAGAGGGTCAGTGCACAGGGCATTGGTGTGGCCTCTGGTGCCCACCACCAGCCAGGGTCAGCACAGCCTGAGCTGCTAACCAGCAACCAGTGCTTGCTAACAAAGTGCTGTTCCAGGCCTCTACTCACCTGTGCAAACACCTGCCCAATGCAGGATCGGGGTCCCAGAGAGAATGGAAAATAGCAGTAATATGGCCTGCAAAGAAAAATGTTCAGAACTGTCACTCTGACAACTTGGTTGTAAAGAAACAAGCAAATATTTCATCACAGCAACAACAAAATGGTCTGAATATCCCCTTGCCTATCCAACTTGTTAAAGCAGTCTCCAAATTAACTCTTTTTTTGCTTCAGATCAGCAATACAGCTGAGCAGCACGTTTTCTTGTCATCTCTGCTTACTGCATGGCTCAGCTTCCAGAGCTGTTTTGATGCATGCCAGCCTTATTTCAAAGCTGAATGTCAAGCACACTCTAAATGCTCTCCAGCCTGTCATGGGGATGTCACAATCCACCCAATTATTGCTCCTTTGGGCAGCTCTGAACCATGTGAGTGAGGGGGCGTTTGGTTCTGGAGACCAAACTAACTCTAGGCTGAAGGAAAACGCCGGACTCATGAAGCAGTCAGTGCTGATCTCTGCATCTGTTCAGTCACTGGTCCCTTCTATTGCACTCCTGACCACTGACTAGACTTAGGCTGCCTGCCCACGTCTGAACAGCATCTTCTCTCGCTCAGCCCCTTCTCCCCTCTCTAATATGGAGATATTTCAAGCAACCTGGGACCAAGGCTGTCACGCATTAAATGCTTGTATTGTACTAAGGCAAATATTCAACCTGGTTTGGGCTTAAAGCTTTCGCCTCAATACAAACATTCAATAACAATATATTGGTCTTTTTTTGTAAGGTCTAAAGAATTTTTGAACAAAAGCTGTGCATTATTGCTCTCTATTTACATTTGGATGATTTAGTGTTACTCATACTGGAATGGAAAAATAGTTTTATTCTACTTGTCTTTCCCTTGAAATCTCTTCCTGTAATGATTTCTTAATACATATTTAATAACATGGGAGTAAAAAGAAGGCTCACTTAGGTGCATCTTTGCTGAATCGATCTGGATCAAAAGTAAGTGGATCCTTGAAAAACTTTTCCATCCTTCCCATTATATAAGTGCTGAGCTGGCAAGAAAGAGTTTATTTTTGTTAGTCAGGAGCAACACACTGAAAATGCCTCTTTGCTGTCAGAGGTATAAAATCATAAATGCCTTCCACTCCCCAGTCCCAAGCAAGAGTCTTAATTCATACCCCAGTTTTGATCAAAATTTTAGAGAAGCCAGTACGAATATGCCCAGGGAAGATTTTAGCCCTCTCATCCACGGGTCCATTACATTTGGATTAACTAGGGCAACTAAAAGCTGCTGATGGTGGATGGGACTCACAAAGACCGTGGTGTTTGCAGGAATTCTGATGCCATCGATGACGTGCTCCTTCTCCAGCCTGCGGAGCGTCCCCGAGACGGGCGGGTACAGCCGCAGCGACTCCTTCAAAACCTGTGTCAGCAAAAAGCACAAGAGGTCACTTAGTTCATACACTGGAGGAAGCAGAAATAAAATTAATTACCTCCCTATGGCCTTTCACTTTAGCTAAATGGGAGATTTTGACTTTTGAAATGGATGCTGGTCTATCTGCCTTGGACTCCTGTGGGCAAAATACACGGCTAAGTCAGCTCCTGCAGGCCTGGTTCTTTGTTACAGCTAGTAAAATACAGAGAAAAAGACACAAAACCCAGAGGAGATCCTGGAACAGATCTAACACCTCAAGTCAGATGAACAACTAAGCAGAAAAGTATTAGGAAGCAAACTCAGAGGACATATCTTAACGTGAAGTCTCCTGCCCCTGATGAGCTGTTCTGGCACTGGCTGCCATGAGGGTGATTGCTCCCACCTCCTTCCCACTCCCAGCTCCTGCCTTTGTCCTGCTTCTGCTGCTTGAGGAGCTGAGCCAGGTCAGAGCCCCAAAATGACAAAAAACAACCTGGTAAAGGAAAATGAATAGGGAACGTTGAGAAAAAAATGGAACAAGACCATTTCTTTTGGTGTCAGTGAGCTGTAAGAATGGCTTATTTCATCAAAGTGAAACCTAATTAACAGTGCACATGAGCATCACACTGAAAATGCAATTAACAGTGTGCATGCACGGGTGGACTAATGAAAAAGAAACCTGGACAAAAGGATTCAGAATTGCCTGAACAACAGGAGAGGAGTCCCATAGTCTCCGATACTCCAGTGATGGACTGGCTCTGACCAAGGGTGACTGATTTTGGTTGTACAGATCCAAGCTTGTGCTGTTAAATAAATGGTCTGCTTTGAGAAGCTCTCATGTGATCTGTCTTTAAACTGAAAGGCTTAGATACCTCATCCTAATTGGAGTGGTATAATTGTGATGGTGTTTGGAGAAGCCTAAGGAAGCCTGCTGATTTCTGTAATCACATAGAGTTGCCTTTTCCTTATGAGAAACAGACCTATGAAATCTATCTGCTATCAAAGCACAGTAATTTGTGGGATGGGATATGCCAAATGGTAAAACACTGTTGCTCACCTCAGCAGGGCAATTTAAAACAAAAAGGATCATGGCAGACTACTGAAATCACAGGGCAATTTATGCAGAACAGCTGCCAGGACTGTGATTCAGCCTCTCCTGAGGGCTACTGGTGTCCCCCATCTTGTAAAAAAGGAAATGCAACACAAACACTGGCTAATAGCCAACCCTGGCTTTGCAGTTCATTACTAACCAGCATTTCTATACACAAGACCTCTTTTAGGACCAAACTCTTTCCCCCACCACCCTCGAGTGACTGAAGAGGGCTTCAAGACTGAATAATGAAAAACTGACATTAGAAAACCCAGCCATTATTTTTGGCTATCCTCAAATCCCACTTTATTGCATATGGTGAGATCATAGCTGGAAATGCTTTAACAATAATCAAGCAAAAATAGAGCTGTGAATTAGGAAAGTGTGTGGGATTCACACACAGGTTGGGCTCAAAGCTGCACACCTTTCTTAAAATTACAGCTATTGTTTCACCTTAAACAGGTAGGAATTATGCAACTCTACTCTAGCTCCCAGATTGGTAATAATTAAGGAAAGCAGTGAAGGAATCTGTAAATTTGAGGAGTGTCTTTCCCAATAAGGCTGGACTTCTGCAAACGTCTCGGGCTACCTGCTGGCTGACTCTCTGGGAACAAACACTAACAGGATAAAATATTAGCATTGTTTTTAAAATTCTAGAAGTGTGGGGCTCCTCCATGACATGTCAGAGGTGCTACCAAACAGCTCTGCCTGGTATCTTACCTCACTCCTACAGTACCTGTGATAAGTAGGTGAGTTTGCCAAGATCCTCGTAGTCAACATCTCTCTTGGCACCAAGAACCTCATCCACTTCGGCCTGAGCCCTGCAGTTCAATTAAAGCTTGTTAGCTGCAGATGCCTGCTTCTTGCAAGTTGACAAATTACATTATTTTACTTTCCAGACACTGAGTTGGACTTAAACACCCATCCTCAGGCAAAATGCCTTCCAATTCCCATCCAGGCTTCCTGAACTTGTACCTCATATCAGGATGAGGCAATGTGCATCCAGGGCAGCTGAATCAGTTGGGATTTGGAACCCATTATGTAAAAGGCTTTGAAAAAATCACCTAGGTGAAACTGAAAGGATCCATCTTAAAGTTGTTCTTTTTATATATTTTGGATATATTGGTACTAGGAAACTGTTTATTCTGGAAGGGAGGCTAGAATTTATTGGGAACTGGTCCTATCTTTTTAATAATCCTTACAATTAAGTTCACCCTGAAATTAACATCAAGCTGGATCTGCAAAGTGGAGCACACATACCTTTCCAGTATTTCAGGATGCTGACCCAGTGCCATTACTGTAAATGTCATCTGATTGGCACTGGTTTCATGACCTGATGATAACAAAATTCAGTTTAAAGGTTCGTATGAAATAATAACATGACAAAAAGATGGTCTACTAGGGTGATTGTGAATAGGAAACTTTAAACATCAAACCACAAGTGTTTTATTTCAAGTATGCTAGAAATTAAAGGAAATAATAAAAGGGATGTAAAGTCTATGTAAAGAGCTTTCAACAACTACAGGAAAAGAACATAGCTGGTAAAGATATGACACACCTTGCCCAAGTCAAAGCTGCAGTGGTTGCATGCAGCACCTACTGGTCATGAGCTCCCGAACAGGAGGACCAGCGAGGTCCAGCATTTGCCTTGTCATATTATAGAACACACAGTTCTGCCAAAATGGAAGGATTTACTGGTTCTGAGGGAAAACAGTGCTTCTTGCCATCTTTCTTTGAAAGGTCTGCTTTATGTGTTAGGATGACTGTGCTTGAGCAGGGAGGTTGGACCAGAAGACTCTTCCAACCTTACCCACTTTGTGACTCTGTCATGTGGACACTTTTCCCTTTTTTTCATGGATAGGCATATGTACTATTTTAAAGCACTACAGAAAACAGACTTCTGCAAAGATGTCTGCTGCAACAACATCTTTCTTGCCAAAGAACAGCATTTTGACCTCACCTTCTTATGAACCTAAATCCTCTTGATCTGCAAAATGTTGTTTATCTCACATAATTACTCAGCCCATACATTTTCTGATTGGCTTGACAGTGCCTTCTACTACTTAGGCAAGAATGGCATTTAATCATGTGGGTGAGGTGATGCAAAGACACATGGAATACGTAAAAGATGTTTTTGGTGAGGTTTAGTGGGATCTGGGTGGAAAGGCCAGAACTCCACAAGGAACAGCCTTCCACCCCAGTGGGCAGTGGAAAGACAGGCTGGAAAACAGAGTGAGAAGCCAGTGGTTGGAAAACACCAGCTTGGCATTATTTGCTGTGTTGATATCACTGAAAGAGGACAATATACCATTTGCCTATGACACAATTAGGATTTCTCTTCAGACCTCACCCAGCTGGTCCTATGCCAGTGCAATACTGCTGTCTTCCAACCAAGAGACATCACACAGAGTGATGATGTTAATCATGATGTTAATTATGATTAACAAGCATATTAATCATGACCCTGTAGACAGCTTGAGTACAGCTTCCCACATGACATATTTAAGCATTAAAATAGCTACCAACCTGCAACAAAGAAAGTGATAAAGTTATCCAGAATATTTTCATCGTCCCTAGTTTCCTCCAGAGCTGTCAAGATATAAAAACAAATGGGATTAGAAAATGTCCCTGTGCTCCAGCTGGACCAGCCAGAATGCTCTGCCCTGTTTGGCACATATTGGCTGAGGTGGCATTGAGAGAGGATGCTGAGTGAGCATTTCAGTGGTGACTTGTGACCAATATTTGATCCAACACAAAGAAACAGGTAATTTTCAAAGCAAGTCTCACTATCTTCCATGTGAAAACAACTTCAAAGGAGGATCCAAGTTCAGATCCCCAAAACAATCCTCCCTGAATTTCACAGCAAAACATATCACAGAGAACAGCACTCAAACAGCAAGGTGTCTCTTACCATCTCCTTTCAGTATCTGTGTAAGAATATCCATTGTGGCTTCTTTCCCATTCTGGATGGCTTCTCTCCTCCGGTCAATGCACTCCTTCCCCACACGTCTCAACAGCCTCACACTCTCCCTGGCCTCCTTTACCAGCTTCTGCTTCCCTGGCATGAACTGAATACAGAATTTCTTGTATCATTTTATTCCTTTTGCTGGTAAAAAATAATGTCAGTGTTATTTTACAAGTGAGCACCTTGTTTTCTGCTAAATGACACTTGTCACAAAAACATTTACTCTCCATGCAACAAACTGAATGCTCACAGGATGAAGGGTTTGGGCTGAAATAAGAAATATTTCAATCTGTGCATGCTGATGTTGTGTCTTGTCAGAGCTGATGTTTTGGCCACTGTGAGCAAAATTCCTCACCTCTCCATGGACAGAAACTGCAGCATGCAATGCAAAATCTCACCTCTGGTCTCAAAAAGGAAAACAGGAGCCCTAAAAGCCTGAACTACAGCTTTCATGAGACACTGGAATAATTCTTTACTTAAATATTTCATATTACATCCATCATTTCCTAGTAGATGAATTTGGGTTGAAAATGTAATTTTTTCACGGCAAGAATGCTCAAATTTCTTCAACCCTGAGTGGAGGCTGCCATCCTTCTTGGACAAATGGCAAAAATCTCAATTTTTAATGGGCATGAGAGCATAAAACCAGATCAGAAGGAGACACACGCAGGGGGGAACAAAAGAAAAAAAAAGAAGCATTAAATATTAATGTTAATTTTGCGAGAGTTTTAAAGCACTAATGAATTTTATCTTGATACAGATCGAAGGGAAAGATCTACAGATGACTGTTTCCCTGACATTTATGGACCTTGCACAGCTCCATGAACTCAAGCAGGAGCAGCTGAATGCGAGGAGAGAGGACCGAAGTGAGGAGAGTACAGACCCGTATGAAGGGGACGCGTGCCTTGTTCAGTCCCTCCATAATCTTGGTCACAGCGTTTGGTAAAGGCGTCTGGTCATCACTCAGCGCATTTAATTCCAAGCCAAAGGCTACCTGAGAAGCAGGAGAGAAAAAGGCAACTTGCTGAGGCAGGGGTGAAAGAGCAGGATGGCCTCACACCACCACCTTTTCCCCTAAAAATATCTCAGGCTAGATCCTACCTTGCAGGAGGCTGCGAGGGGAGTGCAATATCGACATTATGTTTTCTCCTTATTTGAGCGGATTAATAATTTATTACTACTCTCCATGCATCCCAAACTGGTTTGCATAGAAAGGGAAAAGGCAGCGTAAGGCAGACTTCATGCTGACACGCAATGGCAATAATACAACCTCCACCCACAAAAGAGCCCTAGGGTGTCCCTTTTGGCATGGACGGGTGGGAGGTATGAGGCTGAACGGACTTTTGCAAAGGGTCCCCATCCTGCAGGCCACACCTACACTATGCAGAGCCTTCCCTAACTGCCCCTTCCCATGGCTCAGCACAAATGGAAGTGGCACAATTAGTCCTGCAGGTCTTCTGGCGCTGCTGGGTAAAGGTCTTTCTCCCTGCCTCCAGCTTCTGATCCCATCCTGCTGCTGGTAGGCATTATTTCCATTCCTTCCTGCCAGTTGCGAGGAAACAAGAAAGGGACAGCTGGTACCTTTCCAATGATATCCATAGTCACTCGGCTCATCATCGACAGCATGCTAAACTCTGTTTTTCCATCTGCCTTTTCCTCTAGCTTCTCCATCAGCTCCTCTGCTTTTTCATTAAATGTTTCCATCAGCCCAATCAGGTAGCTAAACAATCAACAAAGATGAGTAATGGAGGCTCTGGAGAGGACATCTTTGCTCAGACAAAATAACCTTCATTATTTTCCATAGAAAATTGTAAAGTTTTAAAAATTATAACTAATTTGGCTTAATGCATTAAAAAGCAAACAGATAAAATGAGCTACATTCTTCTTACAGCAGCCCTGCTCTGCCCTGCCATGTAATAAACATCTGCCATGGCAAAGGGCAGTGGCCTGTGCCCATCAAGGCACACGGACTTTATCTTTGGACCCGACATACAACGCATCAAGGCACACAAGGAAACCAGACCCTCTGCCTTATCTTTTCCAACAGGATAAGGCAGCCATAACCATGCTCCAGGATACATAACCTTGGGACCTTTCTGCCATTGCTGAGTTCATAGGAGTGTCACTGCTCCATGGGAAGTATGGTCAAATTATACTTGGCATGGGAATGGTGTGATGGATTCTAAGTTAAATATGATTTTGGCACTGAATGTTGGGGTCTTTTTCATCCAAATATCAAATAATGACAGAGAGAAGCATGACAATACAGTAAAAGTAACAGCTAGATAGAAATATTTTCCTTACCTTTGGCTGAAAGCTGGATCCATTATCCTCCGCTGCTTGTGCCAATGCTCATGGTTGCAAACGGTTACCAAGCCATTCCCTAGAAACCTAGCACATAGGAAAACAAGGAAAGGAACAGTTTTATTCAAGGGAGCCAGCTGAACCCCGTGTAGTCACAAATGTAAGTCTTTCACACCTACTTTTATTTTTCCCATGTGTAGGGAGCACCGTTGAGTATGCGACCATTGCATCACTGTAGACAACAACTGAACCACAGACATTTTTGCCAGGTAGATGTGGACTGCTGAGTCCAATAAGATGCTAGTTCATTACAGCTTTTATGCAAATAATTAATATAATAAAATAATTTATATAATAACTGGATTATTATAGTTTTAAAAGCTTCATACTAACAAAGAAAAATTCCCTTTTTTTGGAATTGAATTTAGAAGTTGCAATAAAATCAGTGCTCTAAAACCTGAGAAGTTTGATAATGGTCTTGAGCAGAATGCTCTGCGACTAACTGAATATCCCCAGGCGGTAAAAAGATACATGATCAAGGCAAAACAAAATCCAGCATATCCTGCTCCCTGACTGGGAAGACATTTGACTTGACATATAGTTTAATAGGTACATGCTGCTTACATGTGTCGGGAATTAGAAATTAATCCGCACACTAAGGTAAATGGTCTGAGTTAAAATGTCATGCCTGTGATATTATTAATCTTGCACTTATTTTCAGACCACAGTGGCTTCAGGTGGTTTTGCCTACCTCTCACCAAACAGGCTGAAGAGAGTACCATACACCATCGGATCCTTCGGGTACTGTGGTGACATCAAGAACTCCTAAAATCAAACCTCAGATCAGTGAACACTGAGTGCAATCTGTTTCCCAGACAAAACACAAAATTTCACTCACACACATTTACTCTCTTCTTCTGCAGCAATAGTCTGAAGAGTAGATGAATTATTTGGTGTGCCCTGATTCCCCAGTTCCTGTGCTGCTAGCTTGCTTTGCATGCCTCTAGCACTTTTTTGCCCAATGACCTGAAATCTCACTCTGTTGAAATTGCAAAGATTTAGACAAAGAAATTTGGTCTCTCATGCCCTATTCATTTGAGATATTAAGCTCTTGCAGAGAGCCTGCTTTTCACAAATGGAAAGCGTTTGCTATATATGCTGTTAAAATAAAAGTAACAAAATAAATTAACTGATCAAGGAAAAAATAAATCAGGACAGCCTGGAGAGCAAAGCACCTCATCCTCCTAACCCAGCCAGAGCCAAGCACACATTGGCTGCTCTGTGCTGCTCTGATCATCAGGCACCAGCCCTCTCCTTATGGAGGAATGGGCTGATCCCCACTATTGATTTGGCTTTATTTTTCAGTACCTTCACTCCTTCAGGACTCACAATCAATAGTGAGACTCTGTGAAAGGCATTCATTCGTACAATAGGTCCATATTTCTCTGCCCTGTAAGAAGAGAAAATTTTAAGAAAGAGAATTATGGTACAGACTACCAGCACGTAACAGCTCAGACCTAATAACCTCGAAGGACCAGAGCACATTGCAGTGGAAATTACTGTAGTCCTCAGCAAACAGAGCCATTAAGAGACTCACAGAAGGATGGAATAATCAAGGTTGGAAGAGACCTTCGAGATCATCTGGTCTAACCGTCAACCCATCAGCACCATAATCACCCCTAAACCATATCCCCAAGTGCCACATCCAGACGTCTCTTGAACATTTCCACAAAGTTACTCCACCACTATCCCGGGCAGCTTATTCCAATGGCTAACCATTCTTTCAGTGAGAAAGTTTTTTCTAATATCTAATCTGATCTGAAAGATCAATGCTCTCTTTCTAGCTCCTTTGCCAACCTTTTCAATGATGTTAATTAGGTAATTCAGGGTCTTCATGCCTTGATTTCTCCATATGCGCTACAGGACTACCCCATTCAATGTTATTGCTGTGCCTGAACTTACCACTGCAGGAAGAGATCTGGCGTAAACTCCTGTTTCCTCACCATTCTCCATATGGTTGGCAGGTGTCCAAATAAAAAGCTGCAGAACATGAAGGTTAAGAGTGTCATGAGGATGCCAACACAGGGTTTTGTATGGATTGCAATCCTTGTTGCTCAGTGAGTGTTGCTCATGTTTTTCTCATAAGGGAAGATGAAAATAACTCTGAGCTATGCCAATGCCCAGCCCTTACGACACCAAACTGGTAAACTGGGGACCAAAACCAGGCTGGTGCTCGCATGCAGCCAGGAAGACCAGTACAGAGACGGAGGATGAGGTCTTTTTCTTATGCTGTATTATAGGAGATGTTTGGGTTTGGGTCTGGGTGGGACCCCCCCATGAATTGCTTTGCTTTTTGCCTGGCTGACTGAATCTTGACTGCAGCTATTACGTTGCTGTACACAAAAGAGACATTTGTATTAAATACTCTTTAATACATGCCCTTCCTTGGTAAGCGTAACTTCATTTCTGTCAATGGATTTCTGTTAAGGGAAATTAGGAACCATGTCCTTCTGTCAAAAGCCACGTCATTTCAAATACTGAGGAGGATAATCACAGCTTAATACAGAAATCGAAGAAATTAATAAAAAATGTTAACTCTTCAAATAGAATAGCTGCATTAACAACTTAGAGATCAGTTCCTTCCTTCATCTGTGAGTGGTGAATTCCCATCAGCTTTGCATAAATCTGAGGGAAGATTTGGCCACGTGCCTCTCTAAATGAAGCAAGCTGCACTCAAGATCTGTTTTCCATTTGAGAGACAGAGAGCCATGCTATCATCCTTTTCAGTATAAATAAGCTATGGGGAAAAACAGGCTCTTATTTTATTACTGTTGGAACTGGGAGGCACTTAAAATAACAAGAACTCAACAAAGTTACTCAACATATACAGAAACTTTTAATCCTCCACTTATTTGACTCCTCCATTGTAACTGGACTCCAAAAAGATGGGAAGGCCCCAAATACAATACAAGTCCCTTGTTTGCTCTGGAAACTGCTCTATCTGCAGCACAGGAAACAAGGTCCACTCATGGCTCCTCTGGTGTGCCATCGCTCTACGGCATTACATCACACCTCAAAATGAACCTAAGGACAAGCAGGTTCAGGTATGACAAGATCACCCTCCCTCTAGTCTTGGGATCTGACCCTGATTACACAAGTAGGCTGAAGCCTGGAGGTGGGCAGGAGAGAGTGGTGTCCCTGTAAGGCCGTGTATGAGTTCTGGTGTCTCTTCCTGTGGTATGTTATGGAGGGCATGTGCATCCACAGGTGAGGTTCAGTGGGAAGCCCACACACCCCTGCAGGAACCACGACTCCTTGTGACAGTGCTGCCACTGCCTTGCCGGCAGCTTTCTCACTGTCCTTTATCACTTATGACATTTTTATTTCTTTTTGGCAGAAACCGAACACCTGGATTATGAAGGAGAGCACGGAAGGTGCCTGGTGGAGTTAGTGTCAATGTGCCTCCTGGAGCAGTGCGGGACGGCTGCCGGTGCTGGTCCCTCCCGCACGGCTGATGCTGCTGTCAGGTCCCTCTTTGGGGTCACGAGCAAACGCAGAGCTCGGCTGGGCGACTCTAAAGCGCCCCTTGACGCCGCTGTGGGCACCCGGGAGATGTAGGTCAGGACAGGCAGGCCGTGCCGCTGCGCAGGCTGGCGGGATCCTCAGCGATGCCGGGCGCTGCCAGCGCTTCCCGGGAAGCGGGCACACATGAGCGCTGTGCCCAGCCTGCGTGACCGCTCGCCGCTGCCCTTGCCCGCACCCGCCGGGCCCGGCCCGGCCCATGGACAGCGGCCGGAGGGTTTATTTCCTGCTCCGACGCCGCCTCACGGCTCCAGCCGGGCTGCGCAGACACCGAGCCGGCCCGCCGCCGCCTGCCCGGCCAGCCCCTTACCTCTCCCGCGGGGCGCCGGGGATGTAGTCGTACTTGGCGTGGATGTACTGCACGTAGCAGCAGTACAGGACGAAGGCCAGGAGGGAGAGGGCCAGCAGGAGCCCCCCCGCCGCCCACAGCACCTCCATCCCCGCCGGCTGCCAGCGCCTCCCCCCGCACCGAGCAAAGGGCGGCCGGGGCGGGCCGGGAGAGTCCCCGGCTGCGGGCGGGGACGGCCCCGCTTAAAGAGCCCGGCGGCGGCGGCCGGAACCGAGAGCCCGGCGCGGCTCAAGCGCAGCCGCACGGCGTGTGCCGACGGGTATGCGTGTGTCTGGGTATATGCTCCAGAGCAGGACACGACGATGCTCAGGGGGCCGGAGCACCTCTCCTATGAGGACAGGCTGAGACAGTCGGGGCTGTTCAGCCCTTAGAATAGCAGGCTCCGGGGCGACCTTATTGCAGGGCTGCAAGAGAGCTGGAGAGGGACTTGTTACAATGGCATGTAGTGATATGACAAGGGGGAATGGCTTTGAACTTAAAGAACGCAGATCTAGATTAGATATTAGGAATCAGTTCTTTACTGTGAGGATAGTGAGGCAGTGGCACTGGCTGCCCAGAGAAGTTGTGGGTGCCCCATCCCTGGAAGTGTTCAAGACCAGGTTGAATGGGGCTTTGGGCAACCTGGTCTAGTGAAAGGTGTCCTTGCCCATGGCAGGGAGTAAGGGTGGAACAAGATGATTTTTATGGTCCCTTCCAACCCAAACCATTCTATGATTCTATGATACATATATATGTGTGTGTGAGTGTGTGTGTGTGTGTATGGATATTTGCTTTCCTGGGTGGGGTTGATGCTTTGCGCAAGTGCATGAGGAGGTCAGGAAGGATGCTGCACCTTCCTATGTTTGTTTACAAAAATGTTTTAAATAAAGCTGGTCTCTGAAGGCTCCTAGACAAACTAAGCATCCCAGAACAAGGAAGGCAGAGGCTTTCTGTTGACTTTTAACTGTTTAAATTAGAAGAGACAAAGGGAATATACTGTTGATGCCTGTAGGAATCAATAGGTGAAGGTTTTTAGAGCAGTCTGCTTTGGGCACCATGTTATACAACATGCTCATTCCTCATCCAGACACAGGAATGAGAGATGATACTGTTTTATTCAAAACAGCCAACCGAATACTCACTGACGCAAATTGCATAAGGATTGCAGGACACAAGGGACCAAGCCATAAAATGGTGGAAATTAATTTCTGATGAATGAAAAGTAATGCATGGGGGAAGATAAACTATGTGTATACATATCCATATACATGCAAGCCAATTATACATATTTAGTGGTGGTTCTTATTCAGGAATTTCAACTTAATGCTCAGTACAGATCAAAGCAGCAAGCAGAGCATTGACGGTGATTAGAAATGGGGGAGTGAGCAAAACAAGATGCCTTTATGTACTGGTATATAGACACCTGGATAAACCCAGGGCACACCCACCGTGTGGGAATACCCCATGAATTCCTACCAGCTCAGCAGAGGTGTACAGACAGAACAGGTTAGGCTTCAAACTAGAAAAAGGATGAGTGAAGGAGGTTGTGACAGGGGTCAGAAAAACCACCAGTGGTTTGAAGAAAAACAGGGACAAACAAAGTCATTACTTTGCGTAATTCAAGAACAAGGAGGCAGCCACCAAAATTATCCAGGAGCAGGTATAAAAGAGGAATACATTTTTCACAACAAAATTGTTAAACGGAGGAACTCATGGCAACAAGCTGTAATGGGAGCTAAATGAGTAAGTTGATTCACAAGGAGCCAGGGAAAGTGGTGGAGGATGGCACTAGGAACCATCACTGGCCTCAGCAGGACCTCTGTACTCTGGGGATTTCTGACAGGAACAGCAAGACCCCAAATTGCTCAAGAAAACCAAGAAGGTATACAAACCATCCACTGCATCCTCCTTTCTTCCCATCCTGCCCTTAGTCCAGCAGCCTTTCAATCACTGCGACAACCTCCACAGTCTCCTTTAAACACTCCCCTTCTTCCTTCCTTCTCAGAGACTTGCTAGGTCGCTCCACCAATGCTGCAGCAGGTTCTGTCCACTCCATCCCTTTGAAGGTTGCCTATCTCACATGCAGGGTGGCTGACACTCCTCTCCACCATTTCCACAGCTCTGAGTGCAGCAGGAGAAGCAGAAGCAGGATCCCTGCAGACTCACTATGCCCAAAGGAAAACAAGCACAGCAGCTGCCAGTGAGACTTTCACAGGACAGCCCCATTACACACTCCTCCTCTGCACAAGCTTTGCTCAACCATCTGGAGGTAGCATACCAAGCTACCTGGGATTTTATCATGTGTGTTTTTCACATCTGGGTTTCTGCCGTGTTTGGCAGCACCACAGGAGACACTGCAGGAGTTTTCATCCCATTTCCAATGGGGTGTATTTCCCCTGCACCCCTCCCTCAGCAGCTCCCATATGGCCATGCCTCTCTGCAGAAGGAGGGAGAAGATGTCACTCGTGGCACCCCCTGTTTTTGTCCATCTGATGCATCAATCATCTGCCAGACAACTCCAAGAGTCAGCTTGCTTCAGTTTCCAAGTGGAAACTGACTGTGCTAGAAGTCAGCAATCTGCCGGTTTTCTTTGGTTTTCGTATGTCATTTATGCTTGTGTTTGAGACTAGCAGATCAGACAGAGCAGAGAAAGACCATCAAAGCAACCACAGCATATGCTGATGTAAGGTCAGAGGTTTAATTTTTGTTCCAAAACATAAATAATTTTGAATGGGCTGTTAGTGACTGAGGAAGGGAGGAGTCAAAGGCGATGGGGAATTTAAGGAGCACCTTTTTTTTGTGTGTTATTTATGCTGTTTTCCTGTGTGGTTGGGTGTCCTCAGAGCAACTTAGCGGCTAACATCTACTGGCCAACTTCAACTAAACTTCCAATGGAAGCACAGATCACAAAATGCTCAAAAAACAGAGCAGATTAAAGGAATTGCACTGGCTGTGTAGTGTGAGCTAGGCTAAAGAAAGGTTTGGTATCAGAGACCTTAGAGGGTGACAGGGATTTTCTTTTGAAGTCCCCAGGAACCAGCTGCTCTCCTGGTGGAACTCTTGTGTTTGCGATCTGCCCGGGAGCCACACGCTGCCCTGGCAGGAAGGAGCAAGGCTGGGCTTGGCTGAGCTGAGCTTCCCCGTGGGTGCCCTCGCTGCTGGGGACTGAACTGAACTGCCACCGCGCGGACGCTTCGCCAACCTGCACATTCCCGCAAACACGAGGAGCAGGAGAGCTCGGGGAGCCGATCGAAGAGCAGAGAACTCGGCACTGTTAACAAGTGAAGTTCCAAGGTGAATCTGAAAAGCAGGTGAGACACAGGGTTGGTCTGAACTCCTGCTCTCTTTTGCTCGGCTTTTCACGGCTATCTAGATTTGAAAACGTATTCTGTTCTCGCTGAAGGTGCAGCGTTGTTTAAACTGTAAGTGAGGACAGCAAGGAGAAGGCACAGCGTAGGCAGCTCATGGGCTGGGAAATGCCTTCAGCAGCACACGAATAGCCAGAGGCCTGGGCATCCCGGTCACTCAGAATTTACCACGGCAGATGTGGACAGGAATACTCTCATAAAAAGTTAATTATGGTAAATGAACTGACCTAAAATCAGATATTTGGCCACAGATTATGCTGGATAGAGAAGTCAAACTTTGCAAAACCAAATCTGCAGTGGGATAGATGTTACTTACCCAGCATTGCCAAATACAGACCTTTGCAGTGATTTTCACCCTGATCCGTTGTCCCCAGCCCATATATACTGAGGTCCTGATCATTCTCAGTCAATAAAATTTTCCAGCATGGAGTGGACAAGTAACTGGCAAGATGTTAATAATAATAATGGAAACAATCTAAGGGCTTAGTGATTGCCAACAGCTAATGCCCCTGAGGAACAAACTACTTGATGTGATACTTGTACAACTGACTGAACACTGCAGACTTTTTTTTATTTTTAATAGCATCCCTATTTACCCCATTATTGTAAAGGGATCATTGCCATTTCCATCATAGCTGTGTTTCTGACAACGTTGAAACATTGCTCGAGGCAGCTCTGTATCTCCACCTGTGCCCCAGACATGAGAACCTTGGGAAAGCCATGTACGAGGCAGCAAGGTATAAACACACATCAAATGGGTTCCATGTCTTGTTGGTTTACAGAGGAAAAAAACCTGTGATTTCTTAAAGCTTAAATTTGGAATGCAGTTAGTACTTATCAAAAGATGCTTACATCTCTTTTCATGTAGAAAGATGAATGTTTATGTCTCAAAGTATCTGAGGGAGCCAATGCATCTTACATGCCAAGATGACCTTTAGAGAGAACTATTGATAGGTTGTGACTGTTTCTCTCCTCTGCACTTCTGAATTTCTATGTTGACCACACCCAGACAGCGACAGGCTCAGCTCTCCTACAGAGGGACGGATTTGTGCTGGGGACTGTCCCCCACGCAGCTGTATCAATGCTAACACGTGAAAGAAGAGGCAGGCTGAGCTGGGCACAGCCCTGGGAGTGTTTTGCTGGGCTTGGGCCCTGGGGCAGGGCAGGCGTACATGAGCTGCTGTTCTCCCTTGGCGATCATAAAGCCCAACACAAAGGTCTAACTGGTGAGAGGCTGATAGGGGAGGTAAAGGCAGGACAAACACGATGGCAGCACATGAGCCGGGGCCCCAGGCTCATCTTTGCACCCTGTGCCACCCACAGTGGCACTGCTGAGCTTTCTGAACTTGAGTCATGTCTTCAGTGCAATTTGATTACAGACTTCTGTGCTTATTAATGTGATAATGTGCCTCATGCTGTTCATACCCTGCAGCCTGACCTGGGCAGAGCCCAAATTCCCCTGACACGGAGGATATCCCCATGGTGTGCTCCATCCAGGGCTCAGCACCCAGGGGGGTTTTGCCAGGACAAGTGAGAACCCCTGGTACAACACCCTACCTATTTCAGTATCCCACCACTGCTTGGGCAGCAAGCTCTAAAGATTACTCCTAGATATGCTGGGAATATTTATCTGTTGGAGTTCTTGGAAAGAGCATGGTAAGTTCAAATGAAGATAATGTCTATACTGCAGACTGCAACACAATGTGGCAGTGCTCAGGCTGACTGCTAGGCACCACAAGGACGTAAGAGAAAATCCTGAGCTCTGGGCAGAGCTACTCTGCCTTGGAGGTAGAGAAAATGATGTGGAAAGGCTGAGTTTACACTGTTCCCTTAGAGATATGCTGGGTCCTATATGTGATGCAGCTGTGCTAACTTAAGGACATATATGTAAGGAAAAATGCAGGTGCTCCAGTCTCAGTCACAGAGTTGAATCAGGAGACAAGGCAATAAACCATATTGCTACTAGACAAAAGTTTGGGACTGCCACATAGTACATGCAGAAGACTGGTTGCACTGTGGGCTATTTTAAGATTTATCCTGAATTAGCATCCAGGAAGTATACTGTCATGTTCAAGTGTAGCAGCAGGGCTTATTAGTTTATCTAATGCTTAATTGGTGTGACATCCTGCTATATAAAAATTATATCAATAAAAATCCTATTAAACAACAGATGAGATAGCAGGTATTTAAATGCATGTGTACTTGTGCGCTTTAAATAGTACAGGCTCATAATTTAAATAGCAGCGAACTAGACTGACAGATACCAGGATTTAGAACAGATATATCTTACACTTGGAAGGGACCACAATGGTCAGAAATACCTTCCCAGCACCATAGCAGCATACTGAGTTGGCAGGCACAGACATGCACACAGAGCTGCGTGTGCTGAGCTGCCTCGATCCTATTTGAACGCCTTCCCCACTCAGTGTAGGCTGGGAGAAAGGGTAAGAGGAAAAAACCCCCGTACTTACAAGTCTCGTCTCTTTCTCTGCTGATAAATATTCCCCTGTGGAGCTGGCAGCACCCATGTAGCAGCATCAGCAAACATCTCACCAGCAAACACAGGGGTGCAGGGCCTGCGCCAGCACAGCCAGGCACAGCTCGCTCTCTCCCTCAGCTGCTCCCCGGGGCTGGCCTCCCTGTGCCTCTGGCTGCCACCAGTGCCTCTGTGTCACCCTGCCTGCCAGCCAGGAGTGGTGGCAATCGCTGCCAGCTATATCCAAGATGTACATGGCCTCTGCTTGTTCTCAGGATGTTCAAATGGATTAAAGCAGGTGCAGGGTGACTAATAGTTTAATTAGAAAAAGAGTGCTTAATACTTAAGAGATGATGGTGAAATTCTTGCCTAATCCATCTATGGCAGACATCCTGGAATCACCTCAATTCATTTAGGGTAACTTTTATTGCGCAGGTCTTTTTTTCTGCCCAGAAGTTTTGAAGTATAACTATTACCAAGATTCTCCTTAAAATCTCCCAGACAGAGCGAGCTGAAATTTGGCTAAGGAGCCAAAAGAAGTGGAAGAGGAATTTGGAAAAAGAAAGGTCATATCTCCACCTTCCTTTTTCTTTCAGCCCTGTAGTACTGTACAGTATTGTAGGTCAATAGGTACTGTACTGTACTTACAGTATTGTAGGTCAGTAGGTTCCAACTCTTTTAACAGAAGAATTTAAAGAGGACTCTCCTGTTCCCTGAAAGTTTTAATGTGCCTGAAGTGAATTTCTGCACTTGAAACAATTGAGTTTGCAACTTCACTGCAATGGGAAAGGCCTAGTAACAGTCTGGTGCCTGATATCATTTGTAGGTTTTCAAACGAAATGAGAGTAGTACTCCTCAAAAGGCACTTTATACATCTGTTCCCCCTTTATACGTCATAAGAAATAGGGGGAAATACTGTTTTTTTTAATCATCTGGTTTCATATATTGAAGGTGTTCTTTAATATCAAAAATAATTTAATAAGAACTTATCAGAAAGTTCAGGAAAAATATTTAAAACAAATTAATCTACCCTATACATGTTTTAGGTTTAAGAAGATACTGTCAACTTGAAATTGGGGAATTAAAATAAATATCCACAGTAAAAGCTTTAGATACAAGGTTTTGCTTGTGAACTTTCCTGGACACACTGGTCATTTTACATTTGAGGTTTTTGTAGGTTGTTTTTTGTCTTTCTCATGTTGTTGTGTGAGCAGCAAGACAAAACATATCCTGATTACACCAGGGAAAACAAATAACCAGGCCAAATGTTTTCATAAGACAACATATGTCTCCTATCACCTCTCAGGTGAACAACACATTTCAGACAAAATAGGGTTGCTTTTGTTTGCTTTTTTTTTAATATCCTCTAAAAAGGGGTAAATATTACAGGATTATTGCCCCAGTGCATTACCTCTTGTCTAATCATTCACACCTGTGAAAAACTGAAGGGAAAAATGTGTCTTCATAAAGTTTGGGAAAGCAGAGAAACACATACAAAGTATCTTCAGAGCTAAAATAGGTAATGATCCTGTTCATGTAGAAGGGACAGATTTTCAATCTTGTTCTTGTAAAATGGGTCAGATTTTCTTTTCACTTAGACCAATGTAAACTGCAGACATATTTTCCATGCTGCACAATATGATTTCTTCTAAATTATCTGATTTTGCTTATCCTTGATAAGCAATAGGTTTATACCAATAAAAAGCATTACAGAAAAATAATTTCCCTTTAAACTAGTGAGTGGAAAATTTTAAAAAACTCGAACTTTTGTAATTTGCAAAGAAAGGCACAGATTTAGAAAGGCACATCCTTAGAAACCTCAGCTCAGAGCTGCAGGTGGCAAAGCAAGGCAAACAATGCAAAAGCTTCTATGAGAGTGAAAAATGGTCATTTGGGAATTTATTTTTTGGCAAAACATTGTGAAGCGCAGCTGAGGAATGCTGTATTTTGAAATGGGAAAGGGCAACAGGATGCATCTCTTTTCTGATGTATAAAGGCTGTCTGGGGGTTTCCTCCTACAAAAAACCCCCTAGAAATGCAGTCCCTAGCCACAACATAGTAAATTCAGTGCTTCATTTTATTTTTTTTTCCCTCTGAGGCTGATGCATGGGGACAAACATGAAGAAAACATAAGATTACTTTGAACAGATGCAGCATCCTCAAGGCAGAGCACACCCTTCTCAATACCGCAGCTGGTTTAGAGGGTTGGGCAAGAAAGGGATGTGCTCCAAGTCCCTCAGCTGCCTTCCCCAGCTCTCGTGTCACTAGTCCGTCACTTGCTCCCGGCTGCACACCACACCAGCATCCTCCTCGTGCGAGCAGTTGTGCGTGCCGACATCGGCATGGGCGCACTCCAGCAGCGTCCTCTCCTGCCCGGAGCACTGCACATCATCCAGAAGAATGCGGAGGGAGGTCCCTGCCCCAAATTCCGCCTTCTTGGTGGCCCGCACCACGTAGGGGAAGCCGAGCTGGCGGCACACCACGGCGGCCGCCGGCAAGCTCCAGCCGTCGTCGCACACCGTGCCCCACTCGCCGTCGATGAAAACCTCCACCCTGCCGCGGCCCCGGCCCCGCCGGCCCTGCCGCATCAGCCGCACGGCGCCGTTGCCGGGGGGCTTCTTCTTCCTGCGCTGCCCCCTCTCCTCTGCCCCCTGCCCGGGCCCGGGGGCTCTGCCGCCGGGCGCTGCTGTGGCGGGCGTCCTGATTCGGTCCCCTGGCGCCGGCCGGGCTCGGCCCGCCCCGTCCACTGCTGGCACGCGGGGGGTTTTGGGGTCTGGGACGGCTCCCCACGGGGCCTCGGTCGTGGTCTTCAGCCGGGGATGTGGTGTTGGTGTTTTCATAATAAACTCTGTTGGGGGAAAAGCCAGAAAATCATGAGTCCGTCACTCTTTGGGCAATGCTTGAAGATAACTATACGAAACCAGTGCTGATTTTTGACTTATTTAACGAATTTCTTGGAATTTGCCTACTCGATCCTGTTGAGAAGCAACAACACTCTTAGCTACGCAGTATTTCCTCAGTGGAAAATGCCGGCTGCTGGTGGCTAGCGGAGAGGACTGCAGGGCGGAATGCCAAGACGCGAGCCTCTCCCAAAAAGGAAGCTCCAAGTGCTTTATTGGCAAATGTCAGCCTGGCCCTTAAAGGGTAGGCGCTGGAGTTTCAGAGTCAGGAGAGGAGCTCCACCATATCCTGGTGAAGAGCTGCCGAAAGCGTTTTACAGACAGGCACTAATTCTGCTCTTCTCTTCGTTACTAAGGATTGGATCGTTACCAGAGGAGAGCGTGGCCTCCCCACTGGGCCAGATGCTTTATTCAGAGGAGCTGAAATCAGGAACATTCAAAATCAATTCTCTCTGGCAACGGGAATGTGCAAGAGGAACGGAGTTGCCAGGACAACACATAAAACAGGATTTGGGGTTGGGTTTGTTCTTCCTTATGAAAAAAAAAAAAAAAAAAGAAAAAATAAAAGAGCCTTGAACTCTGAAGAGATGAAAATTCTTTGCTGTCACAGTTTCCAGGCGTTACTAGACTTGCATATTCGCATGTGCTTTATTTTTAGCTTTAAAATAAGTTTTTGTTTGCCAGAAGGAAGCAATTCAGAATTTCACGGAATAATATTCAACAGAGCTGGGACAGTGTCACAGACATTTGCAAAGACATCATGACTTTTTGAATTATATCCCAGATTTATCCATTCTCATTCATCATTTGCTTTGTAGTACAGAGAGGAGGAAAAATATCACTGTCTTATTTGTGCTTAGTATCTATTGTCCCCAAAAGACAAACCCTTGCAATGGTCCGTGTTTTTCCAAATAATGCTCTTTGAAAAGGAATTGTATTCATGACATGAAAATATTTCCTTTCTTTGGAAGCTGAGGTTCTCAAGGCAAGAAACAGATTTGAAGGCACACAGCTCATTTGCACAGCTCATTTGCTGGAGCCTGACCTGGCAAAGCACTTAAAAACCATGGAACTCTTTGAATACTCTGTAGGACTGTATGAGAGCTAATGGTCACCTGGGAGTGCTTTTCACCTCACTGGATCAAGTTGTCATTATATAATACTATTTGTTCAACTGTTTATTAAACACACTTTCAAAAAATGCACTCATAACTAATACAAGGCACATGCCCTGGTGATTCTGTTACATTCAAACTAAACACTAACCAAAACAATAAATATTTACAGCTACACGTCTTTGTTTGCATGCTTCTGAATCAAAATGGTCGTGTTTATTTTCCACCAAAAAGAGAGTGTTGTTCTTGAGACACCTGGTAGAACCTCTGCTACCATTTCTAAGTTTTAATTTATGATGAAAACTACATTGTAAACAAGCCCAAAAGATTTAGTCATACGTATAGTTTAAAAATCTGAACTTTGGACTTGCATAGAGAATAATGCATTAGCAGAAACAGACAAAAATGGTTGAACATAAACCAAGTTACTAATATTTGGAAAGCGTCTGCACAGCTAGAAAAGGAGAATGTCTCTGAAGATGCTGAGTGCTCAGGCATGCCAGCAGTCAATAATTAGCCTTAGAGTTTGTTCCACCTTAAAGATTCAGTGTTGCAAGGTGCTGAGTGCCCTCATTATTCCCTGAAGCCAAAGCTGTAGGAACTGTTATGACTCAAATGCAATGTAACGTGATTAATGTAATTAAAAATTAAATAAAAGTATCCTGACTTTAGAGTTTCTGCAGTACCATTAGCTTTGTGACAAAGTTCATGGACTATGCTGAGTTGCAAGGGAATTTGTTAGGGTGCTGCTTAGGTACTTACATGTGTAAATTAAATTCACAGGGGAAAAGAACAGAGATACTGCCTAGTCTACTTTTGAGATCCTAATATTGTGTTTAGGTTTTTGCACCTCCCATAAATAGTACTTGGCTTGCTGCAGATTCAGCTCCACCTGAATACTCCAGCTTTAGCAGTACAATACTTTATGCAGCATGAAGCAATCAAAAGGCCCTGGAGGGTTTGGGTAAGGCAAAAGTTCACCTCAGTGTGTGATCACCGATTCTTTTGGGAGCACTTTCTCGTCCCATATTTTCTCACTTTCAACTAACAATGACTCAGCTCTCATCTTGCTCAATGAGCTACTTCCCAGCCCTTTACCTATCATATCCTCCCCACTACCTGAAGCTACTGCAAAAAATCATTTGTCACTGAACAGCACCATTGAGTAGAGTCTCTGGACAGGAACAGTTAAAAGGAAACCAAGTTGGTGGTAATGAAATGTGTACAAAGTAGCATGAAAAAGGGAAAACGAACAAGGTCAGAAACTACAAAGCAAACTTCACATGGCCAGGAAAGGAGAAATACTGCATGACTTATTTAAAACCAACTCTTCACATCCAAAACAGCTGGAAAGATTTAATTTTGAGGATACGCTGAAGAGTGAAGTTCTGGGTGGTCTCCACACATGTGGACCGATAGTACAAGTCTGGAGTTTGTATCTACTGCCAGCTAACATGAACCAGTAATAAACAGCAAGAGCTACACTCACTCTCCTTTGGCACAAACGGGATGCGCTTGCTTCTGACTTTCACTGGCGATGGCTCAACTTGGCATTTTCCTGGTGGTGCTCTCCTTGAAAGAAAGGGACACATACACTGCACAATTAATTCCTCACCTCCGGCATTTCAACACTTTGCTTCCCATTGTTTTTCTAAGAACATAATGCTTTTAGAAAAAAATAAATGTCTGTTTAAATGATGCAACGAATCTCTTACAGTAAAAAACATATCTAAGAATCACAGATCACCTTTGATGAAAGTCCAAATATTCACAAGGGAGTGGAGTCCTCTGGCTGTGTTTTCAGTTGCCACTATTGAAGCCATTAAGGAAATAAAATATTGGCAGGTTCAAGCACTACAGAAGGAGATTAATCAAACTGAAAATAAAAATTACAAAACTAGACAGTATATGTTGGGCATCTGACACAAAGGTCATGTGTACGCAAGATTTCAGACTGTTTTCACGGAAGCGAAATAATACACTATTATTCATACAGAAAGCCCAAACAAATGTCGTGCCAAAAATGCATTAGTTTCAGAAAAGAACTCTAAGTGTCTCCTCCAGAGGCTCTGTCTTAGTATGGTGCATTATTTTGAGACAATTTGTTTGCCGTAGAGGTGTATCTCACTTCTGGGAAGTCACATCCAGTTCATCACCACTTTTTCCTATGATGACTGTCTTGTTAATCCTCAGACTTTTTCAGAGGTTTTCAAATTGGCTCAAAAATGCATGATGTTTGCATTTGGAGGGTATAACTCCTGTGCAATTAGGATTGTTTGCATTTGCGTTTCTGTGGAAGGCAGAGAGCTGCTCTCTCAACTATCTACACAAGGATGTTCCCTACTTTTATGAATTTTCCAATTACTTTTTTTGGTACTCTGAACACGAATGAAACTTCTTTTTAAACTTAAACTTACAGCCTGTGTTTGACTTCTGCTTGCTTTATTTTTGCAAAGGTTGTGTAACAGCAGCTTCTTAATACATAGTTTACAGGAACTCTTCTGTTGCATTAGGTAATGGAAAATGCTCCTGACAGAGGAGAGTTTGAGGAAACACATGACAGATCTGGGGTCTCTTTGACTTTGGAGACTGGTTTCAACATAAAACAAGACAAGCGGTTTGGTTCAAAATCTTCAGATAGCTAAAGCTGTAAATTTAATCCATAAAAAAAAATAAAAGCTACAAAAATCTCAATCTCCATTTCTGGCTGAAAGTAGCTTGGTGTTTAGCCAATAATAGTAACACTTTAAAAACAGGAAGATGGAAAAAACGGCTGTAAGTCTTCCCATAAAACACAGCTATTCCCTGCCTTGCCCAGTCTCAGATGCAGGCACGTGGAATCCAGGAGGTGTAATGATGGTCCTGTTTTCTTGTCCAATCCATACTGCTCTTTGAAACACTAAAAACGTACTTTTTGATATTCATTTCTGGTTTGCCCAGGAAAGCACTGTAGGTCACACTGGTCCAGCTTTGGCTGCAGTGGCCTGGGGGCACAGGGCTCTTGTGGGAGATGAAAAAAAGGGAAGGGAAGGAACTGAGAATAAACACCTTGAGAAAAACTGCCCTGTTTTGGGCAGGAATCTAGAGAAATTTTGCCCAAGAAAGACAAGACATCCATAAAATACTACTTTATCATTCAGGAAATCTCCCAACCCACATAACACGAAAAGGCTCCATAAAAATTTGGCACCAGGCAGTGTAGGTCCCCATGACCGCAGGAGCAAAGCAGACCCACAATGGGTTGCTCCAGATGTTCCTTGATCGACCTCCCCAGAAGGGCCCAGCATGGGAGAAGAGTTAATTAGTCAGCCAACATCACTCATCACATCCACACCATCACACATGCCACCCACACCATCACATCCACACCATCCACGCCAGGACTCACTGCACCATCACCAGGCTTTGCAACAAGAACATCTCATACCTGGAGGTGTCCACCACTTTGTACACCACTCCATGGGGAGCTGTGGCACTTGGTACACCAGTAGACAGGAAGTACAATTCCCCTGGTAAAAAAAAAACCAGACACATCCATGAAAACTGTCCAGGAAGTTTCTGTCCTGTACAGCACAAAGGCGTTAACTCTGCACCAGGGGTCTGAGAGCTCATCTGCAGCCCATTGGCATAAAACACTCTTAGTGAGTGGGAGCTTTTACAAATCATCATGAAATACTATTTGGACAAATTTCCACTGCACGTTCACCTGCTCAGACTTTTCTTGTCATCTCATTATGATCTGTCCTTTGACTTCTCTAATGTAAAACAGTCAAACCCTGGATTACTTTTGGTGAAATGAAATGAAAGGAAATTAAGAAAGTTCACTGTCTTCTCCTCATTTGGATGAAGTACTCTTTTGGGGAGAATCACAGGAGAACAAGATTTTGCTTTTGCTTTCTCTAGCACACTCACAAAGTGAGACATATCTCACACAAAAGGCATTTGATTCATCACAGCTCTGTCAGGTCACAAGCACAGGACTCGACCTTCAGCCAAACAATGTCCATCATCCTTTATTTGACTTATTTTCTCTTAAATGCATTTCTATCTTTCTTCTCCTGTGCATGGGAGACTGGGATAAATGGTCCTTCTGGCACTCTTTTGAGAGATCAAGTGCTTGAGCAGTGCAACAAAAAAGAGCAGAGAAAAAAATTGTAATATTAAAAAAGAAAAAAGAGAGAAAATAGAAAAAGAGGCAGTATAAACTTGCTTAGTGAGTAAGGCTAATTTTTTTGGTTTTCCTATGGGTACCTCAAGGGGAAGAGGGGAAGGAACAAAGAGTGAGAAAAGGAATGTGTGGGCAGTTGGTGGCAGCTGAGGCTGAGCCTCCATCCTCCTACCTGCTCTTCTGTGCTGCCCTGGGCTGAGCTCCTCTGGATAATAATAAGGGCAGAAACCTTTGGCTACCCCTGGCTGGTTTCTTCCTTTTTCTGGTGAGCTTCATCAATGACAGGCCAGAGGCAGCCTTGGTCCAAACAGGGATGGGAAACACCTGGCACTGAGTTTCGTGTTGATGTGTGCTTCACATCCTGCCTCTCTTTCCTGGAAGTTATCAGGCAGGAGTATGGATGCTCAGGCCACGAAGCACACAGGCTGCACATATGTGACCCACAGACACAGTGCCTGGGGTGTCTCTGACATGCTCTGCTGGCCAGGGATGGGGCTGATGGCATTATAATGGCTGTGCAGAACCAGAGATCTCCCCACCACATAAACACATCCACTGCATCAGGTAGATTAACATTCATCAGAGCAACAACCCCAAAACTTAAATCTTTCTGTGAAGAAAACCTTGTTAAAATAAGGCAAACTTGTATGAAATGAGATTCCCAGCACACAAAAAAGGTGCAAGAGAAGACTGTTCACTGCAGATAAAGCAACTTCACTACACTGTTATCAACAGATTTCTTTCCATTACTATAAAGCAAACACAAGGCAATTAACAACCTCTGAAAAGAGACTCCAGCCCAAATCTCCACTCAGCTCTACTGTACTTATGCAAAGCACAGTGCAGGGCAAAAAGGTGGCAGCGTTTCACCACTGCTTTGTCCAGACTCCGCTGACAAGCACAAGATGAGGGAGATCATCCTCATGTGCATGAGCAAGGGCTGCAATCAACAGCTTGATATTGCACTTGGCATAAAGCTGATTTGAACTAAGTTATTTGATTTTAGGGTAAGATATCCCTCTCACTACAGCACTGTGAAATAGCTCTAAATTCCGTGAATATTAACCATTAAAGAAAATGGAATTTAACTCTAAAAAAAGTCAAACTTTCAAGCTAATACTTAACTTTTGTTAAGTATTTGCATTCACATGATAAAATTTGCATTTATATGATTTGTGCAACATCCAAACTTGACATAATCTGCAGGAAAAAATCAGATGTTTAAATGCTGGGGCATTCTGGAAGCAGGTGCTTGGGACCATGAGCCAGGACCACCCTGGAACAGGGCAGAACACAACTCCTGCATTGCTGGGTCGCACATGAAGCTCCTTAGCAATGGTGCTGAACACTGTGGGGCTTATCCTCTCCCTGCCCCCAGCCAGGGGCTGCATGGGCTGCACATTCTGCAACACCCTTGTACAAACAACAGGAGACACCCCCAGCTTTCACCCCAGGATTCTTTATTTCCTCCTCTTCAAATCACAGCAACCCCCTTCTAGAAAGCAAAATGTCTCCAGTCATGAAAACACAGCAAAGCTCCACTGAGACTCTATCCTTAAGTCCTACACAAGGCAAAATCCCAGCTGGCACTAATAAAATATGGACTTAAGCAGCCTTTTGCTGACGCCTCACTCAAGACATAACACAGGCTTTCTTTCTGCTTCACCTCGAGAGGTACAAATACCCCAGCCCGGGGTGAGCAGATACCTAATTGCTGTTCATGACATCTGCTTCCCTGTATCCATTAATAATGCCTGCAGCCTTCTCGACTAGACAGGAATATAGACTTGCTCTCCCTTGGGTATCAGCTTCTCAGGCTCCCAGGGCCTGCATTCCCCACGGCATGGCACTGTGAAGAATGAGGTTTCTTCTCGAAGCTTTGTTTTATTCTGCCTGCCCCTCTCTGCTCCCTGTTCTCCAGAGGGATGGTGTGAGGGCAGCAGCACATCCAGCACACCAGACTCAGTCCCACGGCAACTGACTCTTCAATTCCCACTGCAGGCACTGCATGGCACACAGACCTCAAAATCAGCACTGTAACTTTGGTTTGATATTTGGGAGATGCTGGGAATCTGGCATTTTAAAGACTCATGCTCTGCCTTCCCACTGCCCACTGCCTGCCAGGAGTCCTCTCTGATCTCTTCTCTGGTTTTTTACTCTGAAGAGAAACCACAAACATGCCATGCCAGTGTGACTTGAAATCAAAAGACTACCTGCTTCGTCTTCAGCGAAGGAGATGATGTATTGGTAATAGTTATTGATAAGCCCAGGGAACATGCACGTTTGTCCCGTCCCCATGCAGATTTCACTGTACTGCCACTCTCCAGTAGCACGATCCTCCTTCAAAGACATCAATCGTCTGCAAGGCAAAAGAACACTTCCACAATCCAACCCAGATGGCTTATGAATATTAGCATGGACACCTGGAAGGATAGTTAATGCTTTCTACCCACACTAGCTGCAATAGGAACTGCAGCTTCTCTGAAAAGTGAAGGATTGTTAATATTAACCCAAATGTATTGTACACTCTGCAACCTCTTGTCTTTCCAGGGCAATACAAGCACATGAAAAAACAAGAGGGAAGAGTTGACAGGCTATCAGGCTATTTCTGGGGGGATTTTGGCTGGGGGTACAACTTAGGGAGTGTCCTTAGTGTTTACTCACCCACTCATAAAATCACCAAATATGTACAGGCCATTCAGGTTTGGAAACTCACAGCCTCGATAGACGTAGCCTCCTGTAACAGATTTCCCCATTTTGTGTGGATATGCATAAATTGGAAGCACATCATCTGTAGGGCAGAAAAGACCTGTGACTTGTTTTGCACATGCTGCAGAATAGCTCTTTATCTAGATTGCTCTGAGACTGACAGTACAATCAGGTTCACTGGAGCATCTTCTATTTAAATGAAGTGCCGATGGAGTTGTATTTAGTCTGATTTTCACCTTTTCAGAACCTCATTTGATTGTCCTGCCCCTCACCAAGACACCTCAGCACTCTCCTGAGCCCTTCTCCTCCCACTACAATCCATCTCTGTTAGTGCCACTTCTGGCACATTTCTACAGTGCTTGTCTGGTTTAGCTATGAATTCACAGGTTACTCCTAGAGTCACTGCACCCATGCAGGAAATGTTTGCCCAATGCGGCTTTGTTTAGGTGGTGAAAGGAAAAAAAGAGATGGGTAACTCCAGACTGCAGGCACTGATGAAAAGATATGTCAGATGT
Source organism: Callaeas wilsoni (assembly GCA_013398955.1). Classification (NCBI taxonomy): domain Eukaryota; kingdom Metazoa; phylum Chordata; class Aves; order Passeriformes; family Callaeidae; genus Callaeas; species Callaeas wilsoni. Next base: position 35,918 of record VWPU01015138.1, read on the forward strand.
CAGCACAAATAGCTTCTGTTCCTCTGAGATGGAGAAGCAACTTGAAAGGGCGATCAAATATTTATGGGATGGCACAGGCATGAATGATGTAGTACTGGCATATTCATTGTGAAATATAAGTTTAAACTTTAGACAAATGTAAAACGGAGAGAGATGTCCTGATTTTGAGGGTCTCCATTAGGTGCTTCCTCTCCTTTCTTTTGAAACTCCTGGCTCACTGGTACCTCATGGTACCCTGTCCTCCTCATCCTCACAGCTTTTCTCCCTGCCCATGTAGCAGATGCTGCAAGTAGCAAACCCAGCAGTTCTGTCAGCAAGGAATCTGCACCAGGAGAATTTCCTCTAAAGAAGGTGTTTTCTACATTTCAGCTGTACTTATCATTCTAAAGGGGTTGTGACATTTTGCTGTTCTAACAAAAGGGTCTCTAAAGTTGTCAAAAATTGCTCTGAATCCCTGGAGATCTCAGTAAAGTGTCTGCCATGAATGCTCATGTGAGTACTGTCACACAGGAGAGCACTAAATGAGCTCTCTGAACAACTGCTTCAGCAAAGGGAGTGCAAAGAATCTGCTCCATGCTCTTGACATTTTTATAAAAAAAACACTTAATCACTCTCATTGTACTTACAGCTAAGTTAATAAAAGGAAAGAATTCAAACTGAGTTAATAATAGGAAGAAAATTAAACAACAACACACAGCACATAGAAGATAAATGAATCAGAATCTCAGCTAATACAAATCAGTGCCAGCCCACTCCACTGCCCCCCTGGATCTCTGGGAAGAGGTTCCAGCACAAGACATGGTCCGCATCAGCCCTCACAATTCAATATATTCTGCCTTCAGATGTGCACTGGAATTTAGCCAGCCAGCAAGTATCCTCAATCCAGTTTTGAAGAGTTTAAAGAAATGAAAATAAAATTGTGTTTTCCTTTTCAGCTAAAAGAAACAAAAATACAGCATACATTCATATACCTGCAAAGCAGGTAGCGTGCATAAGGGTTGATCAGTCAATGTTTTTCTCTCTTTTTTTTTAAAATAAGGACACTACTTGTGAGTTATGGAGAAAAATACGATGCCTCCAAACTTTTCTTGCTCCTGGACAAAAGCTTATTTTATGTGGCAAAGATGAAATTGTCCCTCTAAACCACAGAATCACCAAGTAATTTCACTAACAACACTAATCACCTAGAAAAACAACAGCTAGCATATTTCACTTTCCTCCTGACTCAGAAACAGTAACATTTCTACTTTCAGTGTTTATGCTCAAGTTGGTTTCCTTCTAGACAGAGACAGTAGAGGTTTAGATCTCAAAAACATGTGTTTACCACCAAGCAGACAGGCTTTGAAGGCAGCAGTTAAAAATGAAAGCACATCTATTTACCCAATGAAGAATTGGTGCAAAGTTTTTTATCGTAACAGCTGAACCCTTCCCTCGCCCTCCAGCCGTAGTTTTTCCCTTTCTCGACGATGTCAACTTCTTCGTATTTATTCTGCCCCACATCTCCACAGAAGAGCCGCCCTTTCCCTTCCTTGGTTTCAGGGTCCCCCCTGTCGAAAGAGCAGCGCCACATGTTTCTCACTCCGTAGGCGTAGACTTCGGGGCGAGCCGCAGGGTCGCTGAGGAAAGGGTTGTCGGGAGGGATTCGGTACAGGGGCCCGCGGTCGTTGTTGTTCACATCGATCCGCAGCACTTTGCCCAGCAGGGCTGATCTGTATTGGGAGAAGAAATGAGAGAGAAAAAGAAATAAGACTAGACCTTGGTAAAAAATCACAGGGTGGGGTGGTTTGGAAAGTCTAGGGTTTCATTCCTTCTGTTTTAGAAAAGACAAGTGTTTGAATATCTCTGAAAAAAGAACCATTACAAGATCATTTCATTTGCCCCCGAGCAGTCTTCAGGCAGCTGGCATTGATTTCCCACACCCTGGAGCTGCCATAGGAATGGATCCACTCTCACTTGTTCTGAGCATTTCCAAAGGTGCCAAAAGGATCCCCAGCCATGCCTCCGTCTCCAGTAAAGATATAGAGATACTCATCATCTCCAAAGAGCAGCTCTCCTCCATTATGGTTGGAAGCAGGTTCTTCTATTTCAAGGATTATCCTAAGCAACAACAGGGAGAAATCAATTACCTACTGTACCAGCACTAAGCAAAGGGCAGAGCAATGTCATGCCAATGTTGTTCTTGACAGATGGAAGCAGCTACAGATTGGTTTTGACACAAATTCTTCCATATCCATGTTACTGAATTTTTCTTGGGCATAGCTGATTTTCTAACCTTAAATAGTTTCAACATATTTTCCAGATTACAGAAACACCAAATTGTGTAATATGGAAAGTCTGGGAAATCATATGACAAAATATATTTTTAATTAAACTTTTCCCCTGATTCTTTCTTCCTCCTTGTTAAACTTCTTTTTTATTTTTCTTTATAATTTATTAAAGAAAAGGCATCTGAGCTTATAACCAACTGGAAACTTAAGAGAAAGGACTCCAGTCCATCTGTGCATCTGTACAGCTTTTGGCACAATCCTGACAGGCACTTTCAAGGTGAACATAAAACTTTTCAAACATTAAGGAATAGTTAAATTCTTAAAGAGAGAAGAATACTTAAATGATAATTACATACTCAGGACCTTATGAGTTTAAAGAGCAGTTAAAAGCAGCCCCACCAACAAACTGACATTTTGACAAAGCTTATTCAAAACAGTACCAAGAAAATTTACCTTAATTTTAACCCCAGACTCTCTATTTTAATTATTTTATGCACCTGGAATCCCTTTCATAGCAAGAAAGGGTGAAATTTATAAAGTGTAATTTTATAGAATGGCAAAGCCACAAATACATGTAATGGAGGTTCTGAGGTACAACAACTGAAATTTATTTTACTCCAGCTTCTAAAAAAGTCCAGATTTCATGCTGGCAGTGCATCTTAATAACTATGAAAGCAAATTATAACATTTACCTACACCACTTCATTTTTAGGCAGGATTTTTTCCATTCTGAAATGTCGATAGTTATTGTGAGTTGTGGGAAGGAACCCAGCTATGGAGTTATTGTCACCTCCTGTTAAATGTCAGCACCTCTGTGATAAGGTAACTGTGCAAGAGTGCACAGGCTCCATCTGGCAGAAGGAGTGAGGGAGGATCCTGTGTGGACACAAAGGTGTATCTTCCTCAGCCTCCCAAAGAAGATGGAAAAAACCAAAATGGATTGAGCAAATATCTGAGGCTAAACAGACACACGCCTTTGTGCCGAGGCAGTGCACACCACATGTCAGCCTGAGCTCCCTCTTGGGCAGCAGCTCAGGATGAAGTCAGTGGGACCCGTGCCTACACAAGCACAATAGGACCACAATTTTGTTTTCTTAAGCTTTTGCCGTACTAACCATAAGCTAAGTAAGCATAGAAATTGTTATAAACATAGAGCCTGAGGATTCTTAAACAAGACCGCTCATGGGCTGTCAATATCTGCAGATTTCTGATTCGTTTTCCTGACTGCCACGTTGTAATTCCCCTTACCTGTCACCTACAGTGCTGCTTACACTGGATTGCTGTAATTGCTTTATAAACCAGTCTCCCCTCTCTACCATTAGGCTATGTGCATTTTTGAGCTAGAATCATCCACAGCTGAGTATTTGGAAAGCCCCTAATAAAATCCAAGTAATGAAGCAAAAATCTTAGCATCAGTAATATTCAAGGGTCTCTTAAAACAGTGGTTCTATAGCATAGTTCTGCAACAGGTTATAAATCTATGAGACTGACTCCACAAATAAGTCGCTCATCATCTGTGCATATTAGTGTGGAACAACTGCAAGACCAGACTCAAACAAATGACATTTCCAATTAAAATGCACTCAGGAATAACACATTGACTTCTGTTTTATTTAATTCGATATTATATTTGTAATATCAAAGGGTTGAGTTGTTGTTCAGATAAAGAAATACGGGACCAAATCCATCTTTGGTCTGGTATCACTTTGTTTGTTTGTACTAACTTTGGTAACCTTTGTCTTTGGAATGAATTTCACTTGTGCTTTGCAGAAGTCTATTTTAAAGGGCAATCATAAAGTACAAAACAAACAAACAAACCTCCAAGCCCCACCCAACAGTAACCCCAAAATACTAACTATAAATAATGTTTATCCATGTTTAGTTAAATCCTCTGACATGCCAGAACTGAGAACTGTACATGTTTTATCCCTGAACACTTGCAGTTCATCCATGGAGGACACACACATTCTGTACCTCAATACATTGGACATGAACTTGGACTAACGTGCTAGCACTCTGGAAAGCAAAAACATTAAGCTAAATAAATCTCATTCATTAATAGTCTTTAAAAATGCTCAGGTTGCCCTCTAAGATCTTAAATTCATTTGCCAGAGAAACACATGTACAATACCTTTCAGAACCATGGTCCAAGGCATTCATGTCAGCAGGAGAAATTCTGAACTCACTGATTCGGATTCTCTCTTCATAACGAACTTCAACTGAATAGTAGACATACACTTTACCATTAAATTTGAATTTAGGATGGAAGACGATACCCAGAAATCCTCTCTCATCTCCTTCCCAAGGTGAGGTAAGCACAGCTTCGCTGATGTTCAGAAATGGCTTTTGGAGCCTGGATCCGTCGGGGAGGTAGGTCCACACCAGGCCAACCTGCTCTGCAATGAAGAACCTGTGGGTGCCATCGTTGGCGTGCACCATCGCAACGGGATTGCGCAGCCCGTTGGCGACCTCCACGAGGCAGAGCTGCAGACAGCCCTCCGCGTCAGCCGTGACTAACCCCAGGTTCTGGTTAAGGTTCTGGTTAGCCAGCAGGTGTGGGAAGCAGTAGTCAGTGTCCTCCAGGGACAGGTAGCGGCAGAATTTTGCCATGTTGTTTTCCAGTGCAATTAACTCCGGGTCTGCAGAGAGAGAGCGGAAAATGGAGCGGCAGTTTTGCCACACTTGCATGCAATAGTCTTGGCACAGTCCTGGTATCGTCCGCACGGGGGTGGAGGGATCTTCAGCATCATACAAGTGAGCTGCATATGGAGAGCATTCCTAGAGGGAGGGAGAAAAAGCTTCAATTCATTTCTTGGACCAGATATGAAACAGCTGAGCAGTGATACTGATTGGAGATATTTCATCTTAATTACAAGATATGTTGTAGTTTATTCTGAAGATATATTAACAGAGGGAAAGATCTTAGAAAGGGGGTTTGTCTCAGCACTCATGGAAATTATCTTCAATATTCCTGGTGAAAGCTGACTTCCTCAAGCTGTTACTCATTTATTCCAACCACAGAACTTTTCAAAAAAACTGCAATTATGCCTATGTTGCTACATCACCCTACTAGACTGCATTGGGGGAAAAGAGACTTTTCTTCCTTGGATGCTCTGATTTTATCTATTAAATAATAAGATCCGTCACAGAACAGAAGTGAAACCAAAGAGATCACTGAGAAGATTCAGGCCCTGCATCTCAACACTGACGAGAGAATGGGAAAGGCCATCAGGGCCAAAGCCTGGGACATTCATACCTCATCCTCTGATAATCCAGGCATGCACCTTAAACATGGATTTACAGCTTGGAAGGAGTGAGATGTGAAAGTGGAGGAGGAGGGGAGGACATCATCCTTGCTTTGGTTCAGCTGCCTTAGCAGGTGGACCTTTGCCTACAGATAGTTTATACCCCCAGCCAGGAGTGGTGAAAGGCACCTCATGATCATGACATGGCTCACCAAGTTCTGCGAGGGATGCTGAAGTTACAGGATTTCAGAGAGTGAGCACAAAATGGCCATAATCCAGGCAAGGTCCACTGGCAGCAGCTGCAGCTCAACCCTTGTTTAAGGAAGGGGCAGCCTTGGAAATCTGCTTAAGGACTGGATTGAATCCACACAGCTCATCGTGATCTCCACAATGAGAGCTCACACAGACACATTTTCCTTATGAAAAAGCTGAAATCCAGTAAAACCATCTGTAAGTTACAAACTGACCAAAGTGACTCACTTCTGCTTTGCAAGGGTTTTTGCGTGTAATAAACACAATATTTTTCCAGTTACAATGCATCTTCCCAATGAACACCTCAAGAAAGCTCTTCAAATAACGCAACATGACTCTGTGGAGGCTCAGTTCTTCTCAAAGTTATATTTCAATAAATACCTGAGGCAACAAAGGTCAGAAGAGAAACTACTACGTAAATAAATTCTGTATTTTTTAATTCCTAGTTGGCATTTCTTCTTTTTTTGCTAAGCAAAACCAGCTTAATTAAAAAAAAAATAGGGAGCTGTTTCTAGATCTATAGGGAGTTATTTCTTAATGCAGATTACAACACTATTCAATAGTTGAAAAGATATAACATCTGAGATTACAAACTGTTTAAATTAGCTGATAAGCACACACAATATTTAATTTTTATTTTATTTTCCATTACATACCATAATAAACTGAGAGGCCATATAACAGATCATTAGTGCACAATAAGCTTTCCTCCTGGAATGTCAAGCCATTCATTGCAAAATGAAGGTTATTATGCCTTCAAATGAGCAGCAATTATTGTGGTAAAAAGAAGATTGCTTGTGACACAAAACACTGAAATTACACAGGCAGATTGGGTAACACACTTGGCTTGGTTACACGAGGTGTGCCAGGGACAGAAAGAGGCAGAGCATTTGTCAATTCACTTGTAATGACTGAAAAATTTGCCTTAGAAAACAAATTTAAATGAGACAGAAAGGGAATTTGATGGGAGGGCTGGGTGAGAGCTGAATCTGTTGTTGCCTATGGAGTTTTCCCTTTCAGAGAGAGGAAGACCCTCACCTGAGTACTCAGGTGTACCTCATTCTCTGAAAGCTTCTTTCAAAGCAAGCAGTGATCTTATGCATTATAAAGCAATGCCCTGCCTTCAGCATCAGAACTGAAAATAGCCTAGAGGTATGTTTTCCCTGTCTCTTTGCCATTGCAGGTGGTTCACCACAGCCTCAGATGTGTCTGAATAGAAGTTGTGGGCAACTTCTTCCCTCCTTACAACATTCCTGGTGGCATACAGCTAACTACAGCAGCATTACACTGGCAGTGATATTCGGAGATCTATCCCCAGCCTGAAAGCACCCAAGCATGTCCTAGGGTATTTTCACAACATATGACGTATTTTCCAAATTTTATTCCATAAGAGATGGAGCCTCATGCCTTAGGCTGAATTTCTCTGCTTCTGGAGCAAATATTGTGGTCCTTTAGCCTTCACATCATCTTGTCATGTTCACATAACTCAAAATACCAAGAAGCTCTACCCTTAGTCAGAGCCCAGGATCAATATTAGATCTAAATTCTCATTTCCAAATGATGCTGTCTGTTCATTAATTTTGAACTATGTTGTAGTCCAAAGACCAAGGAAACTAATGGGCAGATGATCAGTTACTTTAGTAGAGCTGGAACAAGTTTGTACTCTGAAAATAACTCATCAGAAAACAAAACAAGACACATTAAGACATGCTAGCCAAATGCATCCTATCTGTTCCAGGAATTCAGTGGCAGCTCCTTATCTGGGGAATTACAACAGTCTGAATCTGATGGAACACCCACATCAGACAATGTCTTTTTTACTGCTGCTATCAGCCTGGAGGAAGCAACAGGACTCCTCAGAAAAGCATTTAACGTCCACATTATCCCTGACATTCCTTGTCCAGCTCCATCTGGAAACTCAAGCCTTTAAGCAAGCTGTTCCCTGAGAAGCAGAGCGAGGCATCTGCTCTTGCAGTTTGGCGAAGAGAAGGCTCCAAGGTAACCTTATGGCACCTTTCAGTATCTAAAGGAGCTACAGGAGAACTGGAGAGGGACTTTTTACAAGGCAGCATAGTGATAGGACAAGAGGCAATGGCTTTAAACTGAAGGAGGGTCAATAAAGATTAGATATAAGAAAGAAGTTGTTTACAATGAGGGTGGTGAAATACTGTTGCCAAGAGAGGTGATAGATGCCTCATCCCTTGGAAACATTCAAAGACACGTTGGACCGGGTTCTAAGCAACCTGATCTGGTTGAAGCTGTCTCTGCTTATTGCAGGAGAGGTTGGACTAGATGCTTTCCAACTCAAACTATTCTATTATTCTATGAATTCAAGAAAAGGCAGGAATCCACAATTACAAGCTGAGGCATTTGACAAAATAATTTGATCTCATTTGAGAGAAATCATGAATTGTGCGCAGAAAGAGACAGAAGTGAGCTGAATAAGTCACAGAAACACACATTAATTCAGGTTTAGGATATAAATTCTATGTACAATGAATGAATAGAAGCAGACTGTTCTAGAGTGTTTGCAATGACTGAACTTCCATTACATGGTTGTGCAGCCAGAGGTGGTGGTTTGTAGCCACATCTGGGCTGATGATGCACTGAGCTCATCAGAACATTTCAGTGAATCACTGCTCCCACATTGAAATATTTCTCTGTTTCTGAAGACATTTTCAATGGTTGGCTTTCTGACAAACACAGGAGATTTAGTTACCACTTCCAGAAGAAGGAGTGCTTAGCACACGCTGCTAGCTGGTTTTCTGTCTGCAAATGGACTCTTAGACGCTGCTTGTTTCAGAAATAGTTTCAAATGTTTTTTGCTTCCAGTACAATGTGAGATGAAATATAAGTCAGTTCTCTAGAACCTGGTGTGGAAAAGTTTTGTCTTTCTTTTCACACTTTAAGGAACCCAAGAGGTACCAGCAAAATGCTAAGAGCAGGATTTCTGAAAAACCATTTTGATCCCATCTAAGCATAGCAGACAAGACTCCACTGTCTGACTTAATTTAAGGTTTACACTTGCACAGTGCTGAGCTGCCACTGCTTTGTCTCAGGGGCATTTTCATACACAGGAGGCCTCTACTGATGACAGGGTCAGATACTTTGCTCTGTGCAGACTGTGATCATTCTGTTATCATATCTGGCCACAGAACATCAGTCCTGAGTGGAAATTCCCACCTGTGCAGGATGGCTGCCACAGAGGTTCCCAGGCCACATCCGCAGGCATTACTCTGCATCCATCACCAGGACTATTAGCACCTGGCACGTGCTAAAACCATCCCAAGGTGCTGTAATCCAATACAAAAAACCCCACCTGACCCCATCAATTGGTCATAACAAGGAGCATGCTTTGTGCAGGCAGGTCCCCTGCAGATGTCTTCACCAGGTCTGGTGTCCTAACCCCAGGAGCGTGAGAAGAGTCTGCAAACAGTAACTGCCCACATACCTCAGAGACTGCTGCTCCTAAACCACAGAAGAGGAACATCCCTGTTCCTCTTTTAGACAACTGCCAAAGGACAAAAAGTCCACTAGGATACTTGATGATAGACAGTCACTCCTTCCAGTGCCTGGGAACATGTGCCTAGGCTGCTATCCCTGATGCACCCATGTGTGGGCTGATGCAGCCGTGCCTGTGCCCAGGCGCTCATGCCATGGCTGATGCACCTCTGGGTGGGTACTCCAGTCTAGGCTTGGGAATTAACGTCATGGCTTACACTCCCCTGGACTGTCCAAAGTCCTTGTGCCTGGACCAGTGCATAGGATCAATGCACCCATGTCTGGGCCAAAACATCCATACCTGGGCTTCATGCAGCCCTGCATGAATAGATGCACACACACCTGGGCCAAAGCACTGCGATGGGGCAGAAGCATCCATGCCTACAGCAGACCTCCGTGCAGGGGCTGAATACCCCTGGGCGGCTGCTGATGTCCCCTGTGCACTAGAAGACCCCCGTGTGGCTGAGCTGTGCGCGGCGGGATCCCCCCAGTGCAGCAGGAGCTCCGGGAGTCCCGGAGGTCTCACCTGGCAGAGCAGGTCCTGCAGGTGCCCGGCGCAGGCGGCGTACGTGCGCTCGTCCAGGCGGGCGCTGAGGCGGTAGAAGCGCTGGAGCAGGGCGCGGTCGCGGTGCGGGTCGCAGCAGCCGAACTCGGCGTAGCGGCGGCAGAAGGCGAGGCCCCGCGGCGGCCGGAACGGCGGCTTGAAGTCCAGGCACTGCGGGTGCGGCCGCGCCGGCCGCGGGGCCAACGCCGCCGCCAGCAGCAGCGCCAGGG
>VWPU01015139.1:0-53768 GCA_013398955.1 Callaeas wilsoni
CCGCCCCGCCCGGCCCGCGGGGGACGCGGGCGCACTGCTCGCCGCACTTGGGAGCAACGGCCCCCACGGCAGTAATAAAATACATTAGAAATTTAGAAATTAATATTACGATTAGTTACTACTGCCGTTATTAGTATTATTTTCCCTCAGTCGGTACTTCAGGGGCAGCCAAAGAGAATTAGCTGATCCGCCGCCGGGAGAATCAACGTTTCACATCGCAGCCTTAAAACCCGTGTGTAAGTGGAGTTCTAGACCGTGGATGGAGAACGGTGGGGAAAAAAATCACTCCAAACTAAAGAAAGGGAGAAATTAAGAAAGATGGGACTAAACATCAAGATGTGCATTTATTCCTCTCACCTGCTTTTCACAGTAGTTTTCAGGAGCAATTAGGCTGTTTTATTGGAAATTTGGGCTTTGGGATGATCCATAGACAGCAAGGCCTGGGGCATCAGGCAGATGGATCACATGCAAGGTGCTCAATTGCATCAAAATCTACACGTTGGTATCTGATCTAGTGGCTGTCTGAGCCTATACCATATCTTGGATATCTCTTAACAGCAGGGTATGGGGTAACACACTGGAAAGCATCATACTTTTAGGGCTGCTGGCTTGCGATGGAGGTAGTTCACACAGGCACGATGACTCTGCTGTTTGCAAAGTGACAGGGAAAGGGCAGATGCCCAAAGCCCAGCCACCTCCCTGGGTGCTGAATCTTACAAATAACCTCACAAAGGCCAGCCAGGTGCTTCCATGTGAATTCAGTGCTGCCTAGCACAGCCTCTGGTCTGACAAGATGTTAGGCTGAGGCTGGAGCAATACTTACGGGTTGATCGTCTGTGCTCAATGCTGTTCAGCAGACGTAGCAGTAGGCAGAGAGGGTACAGATGCCATCCCGGTGAGCAGAGGAGAGCTGACAAGGGTGCAAGCTCAGTGGGGTGTCCTTGGGGTGAACGCGTATATCACAGTCCTCTGTGCCAAAACTGCTCTTTCAGCTGTGTTCTTCCAAGCTCCCACAGCAGGATCGTCAAGCAGCATTTCCCAATACAGCATGGGCTCCAAGCCCTCCTTTCACTCAGACAGATAATCATTTGCCATCCATAAATTTGTCCCTTCTCTTCCAGCCTACAGCAGTGAATGATAACTCAGCACAAAAGGGCACAATGTGATTCAGGCATCTCCTCGGCAGCAACGCAGTCTACTGTTGCCCCTGCCTCTCATTTAATATTTAAAATCATCTTCAAACCTTCAAGGAAGCCAAAAAGGCTGCATCAAACTCTGACATGAGGACGATGGTGAAAAGCTCTGCTAATCAAACACACTGGAGTTTCTTACACCTGGTGTTCAATGAACCAAGGAAGATTTAGGTTTCAGGCAAGCTTTCTAGCAGTAAATCAGGGAAGTCGTAGAGCAGATTGCCATGAAGAACCAGGAAGTTTCCATCACTGCAGGTTTTTGAAGAGGAGTGTAGACAAACAGCCATCAGACTAAATTTAGTAAGGTAACTTTATCCATCGCCTGAGTTTTATACTGCTCGTTTACACCCTAATTACTTTTAGTTTTTCTGTACTAGGTTGCTACTTTCTTTGATTTTGTCAGATGGAAGAGCAGTCTAATGGTTATTTTAAAATGAAAAGCTGATCACCGCTCTGTGTTTCAGAACTCCCAGCTTTTATGGGATGAGCACTAGCTGCTCTTTTCTGTCTGCAAAGAAGGCCCTGGCAATATTACTTTCTGAGGGTATGGGAAACTGGAAAATAAAAGCTTGAGCCTTTGTGAGGATGGTCAACAGCTTCCCTGATCAGCATCATGAATCCTTGTCATCCGTGTGGAAAGCTGGGCTGTCGCCCCCTAAGAACAGTCTTTTGAGCACATGGAAACTGCTTGTTAACCTCTTCCAGCATGACAATTTACACTGGGGAGCCCGACCTCTACTGCACACAGAACCTCTATTATAGACATGGATTGGTGCAGAAGAGGACATACTACAGCTTTGAAGGAGGAAGACAGCAGATTAAAATGTGGATCCTTAACTGTGCAATTAGGGTGAGTCTGTGAGGGAGTTCCGAGGAGTCTATCACTATTATCCACACACAAAAAATAACGTTGCCCTACTACCAGGAACTCTGGAAGTCTCCAATATGAGAACTGCTCAAACCTTCTAGAAACAGTTCTCAGTAACAATCATGGCACTTTGCAACTGGCAGCCAAAGCAGTGTACCCAGAGCAACGACTGCTACCTGGTGTTCAGGAGATCAGCTCATGTCATCTTGATTGGCAAGGCCACATCAGTGCAACCAAGGAACACAGAAAGCCCTGTGAAAGGATCTTTTTCTTCTGAGCTGGTAAAAAGTCAGTGAAGTCTCACATCAGCAGAGCAACTCGTGACACCAACAGTTAATTATCTGGAAAGAAAACAATCCATATCCATTGCTGTCAAAGGCAGTCTCTTCCTTTGCAGAATCCTCTCCTGCCCAACACACACAGACAAAATCCACTGTCCTTTCAAGCTTCGCTGAGCAAGAATGCACACAGCTCTTTCTGAATAGCATCCATGAGCAAAGCTATGTGTGAGCTACTTAGTGCTAATGGAATATCCCTGCACACAATATGTCCCGAGGTCAAAACACACACAAAGTTTGTCAGGTCTTCCACAAGACCTGCTTCTTCCATTGCCAGCATTGGAGTCCACCAAATCTTCTAACAAAGTGACTGAGGCACCACTCCCTTGGAGCCTGTCCCACTGCTGATTCCATAGCTGCTGCCAAGTTTACAAAAAACCAAAGGCACCAAGGTATTTGCATCACCAATACAAGGGCAGATAGAGTCCTGGAGAGATGGAGCATGACTTTCTGAACCCAGAGCATTCTCTTTCTTCTTCCCTCTGCATTTCTAGTACCCCTTATTTCTCCTTAAACTTCTTTCATTGCTTCTTTTTATGGTAGGAAAGAATCCCTGCTGCAGGTGTAGCCCAATGAGCTGCATCCCTGCCTAGGGGCACCATGGGGCACTCTGCAGAACCAGCACCCTCCCTTTGCTTCACCCCCTTCTAGCAGAGGCTCATTTACTCTTAGTACCATTACAGGCTTCCCACCCTGACAAAGCCTCTTCACTTCCCCATGTCCTTTTTCTCTAACTGGTTTTATCTAACCAGATATTTATTATTTATTTTAGTCTATTGCTCTCAACTCCCTTGTCACTCATAGAGTTGACCGTTCTTGGGACATCCCTTCTTCCCTGAGCAGTCGCAGACAAATCCAGGTGATAAAATAAATATCAACCTCTGCTCTCTCTTCCTTCCATCGCCTATTTTAGTTTCTTGTGCAGTAGATTGGGGGTGGGTAATTTTTTATCAAGTTTATTGCATTACCACCCAGGAAGTACCTCCCATAAGGTTAAATGATTTGCTGCCTAAAAGGAATCTTTTAAGATGCTGACGCATACGTGCTTTAATGTGTTCCAGAGGTTTTGAAATCCACTGTACAGAGCTCACTGCAGTCACAGGCATATTCACCTGTACACATTCACCTAACTCAATGTATAACTAACAACAGCCTTGTCATAACAGGCAGTGACACTTAGAGAAACTAGAAGTCATGGTTGGAAAATTCCTTTTTGTTCACAAAAGTAGCAGCAGGAAGGATTTTAAGTCATCCCACATAAAAAAGCACCAAACATTTTCCCCAGCATTAAAGCAATCCTGGAACTATGTGAGAAAAACCAAGATACTTCTGGGGTAATTTTGAGTTGTATCGGGACAAGCTGTGGGAGACAGGGAGAGAAATCTGTCTTATCTGGAAGCATGAGCTTTGGCTTGACCACTGGTTCCCAAACTGAGACATGTCACACTGATTTTTCATTACTTCACTTAAAATCCATTTTCAGGGTTCACACAGGAGTCAGTTACACTTGGAAAGCATTGAGCAAAGCTGGTGGTTTTGGTGATCTCTGCTGCAAGGTTAAGAAGAAGGGCATGGGAACATCTTTGGAAAAGCAACTGCCTGTTCAAAATTCGAAGAGCTGAATCCATTGGTTTTTCCAAAGTATTTTTTGCCATATGAAAAGTTCTGTTTTTAAATTTTATTCCTTCTCTTTATGCAGAGGAATTAACCTGGGAAAGTATAAACATATCTCCAATCCTCTGTTATGAAGATGGGATAGTTGCATTTCCCTGTTCACAGGCAGACATTCTTTACAGAGGCTGGAACATATGCTACCTGAGTTAAGGCTGTTTGACAAGTGGGCAGAATTTAATGAATCTCTCAGAAAAGCAGAGAAGTTGCTCCATCAAAAATTGCCTGGAAAATAGAGAATTTTCCCAGTTACAGCTTCTGCACAGGATTTCTGTACAGAGATTTAACTATAGTAACATCTTCATCCAAACCACATAGAGAGAGCATGCAAGTATTTCCTCTTTTTAGGTAAGCAACACTTTAAAACAGGTTCATCTTACAAGTCACTCTTTAGATCACTAAAACCAGGAACAGTGATTTCCTTTTTCATTATTTATTTTGCTACACACATCATTAAAAATTATGGTAATTTCAGCTTCAGACAAAGGTGAGTGTTTGATCACTTTCTAGTAGAGAGATAAACAGAAAAAAATTTTCAACAAAAATCAGCTTTCATCTTGCCAATTAAAATTACTAAAAATGGTTCTTCAGAATCCAAATGCAGAACTTAAGTAACCTAGTGGTATTTCTTCAACATTTTATTATACAGGTCTCCAATTCTTGCAGGTAAATGGGTGCCTGACTCTGTAAAACTGTCACATCTTTTTAAAGCAAACAGTAGGTGATGTCCACTATTCACCTGCTAATGTCTGGCCAGACATTAAGAAAATAAGGAGAAAATTTTCCCCCTTTCTTGTAGTTACTCCTGTGTAGCACAGCAAGAGAAGCCTCACACTAAGTTAATTACATAACCCATTTTTCTCAGACCAATAAAGTGATAAGTGATTTGGAATGAAAAAACAACATAAGATGAAATCTGAAGGAGAATTACATGTCTAGTAGCACAGAAAAGCACTGTGCCTTGCTTAGTGCTTCAAGTCTGAATTTCCTGATACAAACCTGTGGAAAATGAGAATGAGCAGCCGCAAAAGCTTCCTTGAATTCAGTTTCACATGATGTTCTCAGCCCTGTTTGGAAGCTACTCAGAAAGAGTTACTACAGCTCTCAAACATTTCAGAAACCAAATAAAAGCTTGTGACACACAGGGTTCAGAAAAAAAAAAATTCACTGTGTGGTGTCTAACTGTAGCATGTTTTTCTAGGTCGGGCAGCTTGTTACACAGAACTGCTGGAGACTGGCCTTTCTCACCCAGATCCAGCATTTCCTGTTTATAGGACTTAGGTCTAGGCTTTGGTGAACTGGAATCTATCTAGGTAACCACTGCATCATATGGGTAAGCACGCCTCACAGTATTAGGAGAACCCTAAAAAAACAGGTCTGGAAAATTAGGTATTTTGTTAATTGTACATAAACTCCCAATTCTACAAATGCATGTGTTTTCTGGAATGCTGTAGTCACCCAATGCCAGCTGAAGGATAAGCACAAGCTTGTGAAGGTATGTTTTGGAATGCTCCAAGCCCATGGTCCTGAAGGAGATGTATCTAGAACGTAAGGAAAATTCAGATGGGTTTGGTTTTCATAACAAAACAAGCCTCAGCATGGTAGAACCTCCAGAGATATTTGACAAATTGTTCTGTATTGTATTATTAAGAGCTGGTGAGAAAATCAATACATCAGTAAGCCAAAAATGCAAGTACCAGGCAATATCACCCCCTTGTTCATCGCAGATGAGTCCTTGGTTTTTTGCAAAAGCCTTGCACTGTGGCAAACACACTGATGAAAATAAAAACACTGTACCTGGTACAGGGCTGGGGGCAATGACATTGTTAACAGCATATCTGTTTCAAGGTCTACCTTTCAAATAGGTTAGTTCACCAGATAAAAAAGCCATTTTCTTATCCCTTTCCCAGATGAATTTCTGCTCTTTAAAGTGATTCTCTCCAAGAACTACACAAAGCCTTCCAGATTTATGGGTCCTCCCATCATTTTTACAGTTTCCCCGCAAAAGCCAAACCCTCAAAATTGGAAGAAAGATTTCAGAACCACTGAATGAAAGTAAATACTGAAAGTAAATAGGAGCCCCTTTCCTGAACTGAAAAAGCATTCCTGGATAAAAGAACACTACTTGTAGAAAGCACATGCAGATATCTCCTCTGCAAGTTTTGAGAATTTTCTCACTAAAGCCATTTAGCAGAATGAAAATGTTCCCTTGAAAGGCTTTGGAAAACAAATGGCACCAAAACATTTTTTTTCATGAGATACGATGCTCCTGAAGAATGCAAGCCATAAACACACTGCTCCAACACTTTCAAGCATGGCTTTATTCCAACAGAAGTGCAACTACAGCAGGGGCTTTCATGACTTCAGAGCTAACCCCGGTATGAAACACTCGTTTTAGATGGCAGCAGTGCAAACAGCTACTGCAGGGCTGCTCTGCCATAGTGCATTAACCTGGAAAAAATCCAAGGGATCCAAACTGGAATTCTTCGTCAATCTACAGTTCCAACAGGCTTGAAATGAACCATAAGCTGCAGAGTCAAGAATTCATTCCAGGTAATAGGAGCCCTAAACTCCAGCTCCAACTATTCAGTTTATTTGTCCACAGACTGGAGAGGAGAACTGTCTTTTCCTAAGCTGATGCTTTCCGGACACATCCCAGTGGAGAAATTCCTGAAGCACTCACAATTACAGAATTTTGCTGTTTTCAGTGAAGATGTGTATATATACTTCATTGGGCAAATTTGGCTAGATGCTGGTGATGTTGAAGTTAGAGCAAAACTTAACTTTTTCATTTGTGTTAGCTTTGCAGTAATGATAGTGTTAAGAACGTGCTATCAATTTTAGTGTTTTAGTATCAAAAGTGCAAAAAGTGTTAAGTGTTTTGGGTTTGGGTTTGGTTTTTAACCTGAAACTTGTTAAAGAAATACACCTACGACTATCCTACAAAAAATAATTTGTGTGCACTTTATATACTTTGGAATGTAATTCTGGAGAGGAATTAATAGAGACTGTGGCTTCAAAACATTCAGACATCAAAAAAAGCATACTGTAATGATTATCTGCGATCTTCATTCCCTCCAATCCAGCATTTTCATATATGAATTACAAGAGGCACTTTCTACGTGCACTCTGCCTCAACTGAAAATATTTACAATTGTATTTACCTAAAACATTTGGTCAAGACTGGCTAGTGCTTATGCAACTATTTACCTGAATGCCTGGCCCCTGTACCAAGTGGGAAGAAAAGCACTGAGCAGCCAACTGAAGAGGTATCAAAAAGCCTGAACTCAAGAACCAGAAACTCTTAAGAAACAACCATGGTAAGAGGAGTGTTGTCTGTAAGATCTTTATTTCTTCCATAAAAGAGGAAGGACTACATCATCTAAGCAAAGAGCTTCCAATTTCTATTAAGCAAGATGGTTCAAGCTATACCCACATTTTTGGGGAGGAGGGCAAGGAGGGGGAAGGGGAGCAAAGAGCCTTGCCCCAAACAGCAACCGTAAAGACAAGCTGTTGAAAACTGTTTTGCACTCCTTCAGAAACCAAAAGGGGGAAAACAAAGCAAACCCCCAACTTACGTGCTAGGGTGGCTATATAAAAATGTCAATTATTTAAACACAGTACTCCTCTGGAGGAACTTGCGTGCAGAAACAAAAGCAATTGCCTGTGCAGTAAGTATCTTTCCAATGTCACTTTAGAAGATATACAATCCTATCTGGGTATGCAAAAGCCAGTAATGTCAGAGGACAGAAAAAGCAAGTAGGCAGCCCACCATCCTGTGACATTAAAAAGCAATTAAATGAAGTTCACAAACGGTTTAGTGAAGTTTCTGATAGACTAATCACATACCAGTGCTCTAAACAGAGAAGCAGACCCATTATCAAAACATTCCCTTTAAAAAAACTTTTATCTTGGCAGAGTACTTAATGTATTTATTGTGTGGAGATAATGGCTTCTCACTTCAGATTTAGAAGAACATGGATGAAAAGAGGGCTTCCCACAGCTGTATGCACTAGCAAGTGCTAGTAAAAAATCCATTCTTTGCTTTAAGTCTCCATGTTTTGGAACGAAGACAAACTAACTGTTGACCTAGTTTATAAGCTCATCTTAAAATTGACCTGTACTTCAAAACTTTAAAAAAAAATTACTCTGTTTAGCAGCAGAGTGTTCACCTATAGACACCAATGATTCACTTGAAGCAAAACTTAATTATTTTCTGATGGATTGGTTAAAATTGGCCAGGGAAATCAGAGCTGAAAGCTCAAACACTTTTCAGAAGCCATACGCAGCAGGATGCACTGCTTCTCACTATTACCTATCTGTACAGTTCACCCAGGCTAAACACAGATGGGTCTCACTGTGGCTACTGCACTATCAGTACTTTTTATATAGAGACACTACAGTGCTAATCAATACAAATACTTGGCTCATTTTTTAAATTCAGGAAGTTTCCTTCTCCACAGCAGCTACTCTATTTCAGACAGCCACACTGATGAAAACATCCCTACATGGCAGATGTCTAAAAAAAACCCATGAAAAAAATCAGTGGCTCTCAAATCTGTCACAAACACATTCAGGATACTTCTAACTAAATACAGTGCATAATTAACAGTCATCTTAGAAAGACTTAACCTTTATTTGCCCATTTATTTCAGTCCACACTTACCCCCACTTTTCCCAGTACACTGGCTGGATCACAAAACACTTCTCCACAGCCAAGAAGAATCTTTTGGGGTTGGTCATTCACTTTGGAGTTGTACTGTACAATAGTTGTAAGCAAATTCTGAATTGAAAGCAGGGGGGTTTGATAGATGAAAACCACACTAATACTGTATACAGAAACTGGTGCTCAGCAGTATTGCCTTTTCAAACATTCTCAATTGCAAACTCATCTATTTTCACAATCAAAACATTTTTGTCTGAAAAGTTTATTTTAGTTTTCTGAACACTCTAAAGCAACTGTGCTTTTGATGTTACACAAGTGTTCAGATAAGATTAACAAAAATTAAAATGTTCTAAATTACAAATTTAATTCCTGTAAGAGCTTGAGAAATAGAACAGAAAAGCATGACATACACACATTGTGAAGAAACCCCAACTTTTCATGCAATGGCAGGCAAGATGTAAAAAGCCACCCGAATTCACACATTTTTACACCGAATCATCAGAAAAAGTACTCTGTAGTAAATCTGTACATCCAAATACATTTGGGATCTACACCTAAGTTACATTATTTAATGTTATATACACTTATTACCCCTTGTATGATGTCTAAAGGAAAATCTTCATTCAACCCAAACCCAAAAAAAATATGCAAGACTAACTTGGAAAAAAGGAGAATCACTTTAGACATTCAGTTAAAATGTTGGTTTTGTTTTAATCTAGACCTCAGAGTGTTTATTAAAAAACAAACAATCCTCTTCATTTAACACTTTGCTTTCTAACTGTACAGTAAATTGCATTGCAGAGAACACACCCCGTCTTCAGACTGTATTTTCTTTGGATGGATTTAAGATGTAGCTGGATATTACTTTAAAGATAAATAAAGGGAAGTTGGTCCAACTAGAACAATAGCTGATATATTACATGCAAATGGGGGTTTTATATATTTTTAAATTATTTTTTAAACAAATGAGTGTAGGGTAGTTGATATTGCAAATAAACCGAAAAGCACCTGGAGTTGAAAATACAAAACACACCTCCTATCCTGGCAATGGCAGTAAAAATCAGAAGAGTAATCTTTCTGGAACAGCATTTTTACATAATTTAGAAATGTTGAGTACCAGGAAGACTACTAATCAAGTAGTTTTAGCAGCCAAGTTTCCCTCTTTTTATTGAATGGAACAAATGCTTTAAACAAACTGTTTGTCCTCTTCACTGAAGAGAGCTAGTCTATTCATCTTTAATGAGCTAGGTTTTTTGTTTTTTTGATGTTGGTTTTTTTGGGGGGGAAAGATTAGCCACGTACTGTAGTAATGCCTACTGCATATAATCCAAGCATTTGCTGTGAACAGTTGGAGAAAGCAGTCAGTAAGAACCTAGGATCAATGAAATAGATGTTACTTTAAGCCGTCCACAAAATGGAGACCCACACAGTGCCCAGTGTTAAAACCCAAATCTCTTCTCGCGCTTTTTGCTGTGCAAGTTCATCCCCAGGAAAACAGGAGCTGATCCATAGTTCAATTTTCTTATTTCCTTAGTCAATTTTCACATTAGTGTAGATTTTACGAACAAAGGCACTTGTTCCCATGTAACCAATAGCTCCTGCAAAATAAACCAAGAACAATGAATATGTTAGAGAACTGATGATCAAAACAAGCCAGCGATATAAACCACACACACTTAAACAGAGAAAGCCACATAAAGCATGTGCTCTGCAAGCAGAAACTTCTCTACCTGCAATACTTGTTCTCAAACTCTAATTATCCATGCTCCCCCTGAATGGCTGGCAGGAACTCCCCCTGTCTAGCAATCTAAATCCATTAAGCCATCTTACCAAGAGGCCATGCTCACTTGGCCTTGATCAATATAGCAGCCCCCCTACTACTGCCAATAACCAAGTGCATTTTTTTCTGAGCAGAGGGTAAAAAACATACAGTTACCCACTCTGCAGGGAAGGTGGATGGGAGGGCAGGTTTTTATTCTAAGTTACATGCCTTCTGGATGAGTGTTTTATTGGCAGATGGCTTCTTCCCTCCCACAAGGCACAAATAATAATAGATCCCCATCCCAGGAGTCTTACACTCCAAGGAGGTCTGTACAAAGACATTAACAAGTACCAGTTAGTAGTTAAAGAAATTGCAACCTGTGGTTTTCAAATTAGTAAGAGTCATGAGCAAAGTATGCATTGTCACAGCAGTAATGAAAGAACAGGTCACTGAGTTTTTGATAGGGGCAACAGTTTATGCTAAATCCAAAATACTGCAGTATTAAGGACATCCAGAAAAATTAAAGAAATGCACTGAACTAAGGCCTCTTCTCAGAAAGAGATTCAGCAACCTGCCTGGTCAAACCCAGAACCTCAGGTTTGCCAGGCTCAGTAAATACTGTGCTCTTACAATACCAGCAGGAAATATCTCCATCTCTTCCAAGCAAAATGAGAGTAAGTCAATTTGGCTAATCATCATGTTTGAAGTGAAGCTGAAAATCAGGCAAGAATTAGAGACAACTGCTGTCTGACTGCCAACACAGTCATACAATACGGGATGGATAGAGAACTCGGGGTCTGTAAATCACTACAGAGAGTTCCTAACATTAAATGCTTGGATCCTTGGTAAAGAACACTCTTAAGAGAAAAGATATTTTTCCTTCCTTGAAGCAATGCCAACCAACCCAGAACAAAGCACTGCAGTGAACTAGGATGCACCAGAACTGCAGAAGTCATGTTAAATATAAAAGTCTAACCCATGCTAAAATTCTTATGCCAAACTTTCCAGTAAAAATATAAAGTGGTTGTTCTGCCTTTATATATTAAGGCTGTACAGATTTGCAGCTGGCGTTGCTGACTATGGAATTATTCAGATCCTGAAGAGTTCTTTAAATCCTAGAGACTGATGGGATAATTTATGAAGTCAGCCATTAAACTGTCACAAAGTTTTGAGTTTTAGACCCGCAAAAGCCCAACATTCATACCTAATCAAGAAATCTGCACAAGGCAAACCTGATAAATCATTCCAATGTTTTTGGAGCAGTAAAGAGCTTGTGGATTCAGCTTCTGTACAGCACAGCATTCCAAATTGTATAAATATCATGGCAACCATTCCACTGGCCAGCAAACAAGGGATTTGCATTACTAACTTGGGCAAAGTAAAGTTCGATTAAAACAAGTACAGCACACACGAGATCAGGTTGCTGCTTGCAAGTAAGCTGAGGATGCAGCAGAAAGAAGGCCTGGATGTTTAAGGAGAGACCAGTACAGCACTTGGACAGACCCAAGCGTGGGCTATGAAGAGGTGATGTGAGCTTGGAGTCATACAGAAGCACATGCAGATTTTTCTGCAGCCTGTCAAGAAATTAATCTTCTGTCTTATGAAGTAAACGAATGAAATGATGGCACTGGACTCCTGCTTTAAGACTCACCAAGCTTTTCCTGTTAAAGCAAACACTGCCAACAGATCCAATGCCCATTTCTGTTGCTAAACTGAGACACGTTCCAGAACTTGTTCTTTGAGAGTTTCTCTAGTGATGTGATGCCAGGTATCACAGAGATTTGGGAGAACAAAGCATTAACTGTGTTTCACTTGGGATCTAGAGAATGCATGAGGTGGAAGTGAGGGGGAGGAGTAGAGAGGAGCAGTCACATGAGATCACAAGCTCTCATCCCCATAAACAAATCATAACCTATTCTGAATCAGAGAGGTGCCTTATCCATGAAGGCCACTAATGGCCAATACCCAAGGCAGGGGTTAAGCCTCAAGGCTACTTCACAGGCATTGAATAAAACATGGGGCAGGGAGGCAGAAACCCTAGGCAATGAGGACTAAAGAATGTCCTCCTGATTCAAATGCAGGGCAGCTGTCTCATTTGAATTAAAAAAAAACATAGTAAAGGGAAATATTTTATTTATTTATTAAATACCTTACCAGATGGTATTTAATAAATACCTGGTTATGGCCTATATAGGTTTAGCAGAAATAGACTGCAAGCATATTTCAGCAGAACAACAAGCTTTTAAATAAAGAGAAAAATCCAAATACTGAGGAAGAACAACTACAAAGCAAAAAGAGACTAATTCCCATCCATTACTTCAAACCAATTACCAATTACTACAGCTGTGACTTTGTAAGCACCAAAATTTTTTAAAAGCTCTTTAAGTATACTTATGGTACTTATCTGAATGCGGAAGTGTGGGATTGCAAGAGGCCCTTCTACGTTATGTAGCTCCTAAGCCTTCCACTAAGTTGGGAAATGAGCCTTAACCTTTTCTGCCATGAAGAGGGAAACATAAGGAGCTCAAAAGGTTTGGAAATTCTCACGGGCTCCCTACGGTCCGGTCCCAGAACTGAGATGCTCTGCAGAGAGCAGCAAACTTTGTGGATCAAAGCATCCCACAACATGTGGGATTGAGTTCACTAGGCCTTGTCAAGGGCATTAAACCCAGAGCTGGATGATCCATGCCTGCAGAGAGTTTCCCTGTGGCTGCTTTGGGCCCTAACTAGTTCACCTCACATCCAACTGTGATACCCAACACGCCCACCCGTGTGAGCCTCCAAAGAACAGCTCCACACACTTTTCACAGACCTACGGTCAGCAGCACACACACTGCACAATTCTTTAACACAAATGTCTTTGTTAGACCTCAATGGCTGCAAGTTCCCTACACAAATGCTTTTTGACAGGAGATTTTTTTTCTCCACTCCACATGCTGAAAATGGCACTTATAAGTAAAAAGGAATCTCACAGCTTCTCTTCCAACACATTTAAATAAGACAAAAAGAAACCTCAATAGAGCTGTGGAAATAAAGTTTAGTGTGCTGAAGTATTTTCTGGTTTTGAAAAATTTGGATTTTACTCTAATATTCCATCAAATAGTGTCCTACCACGAGAAAAAAGCATTTGACAATCTTCCTTTTTCATGTTTTAAAACGTATTTTAATTACAGAAACTGGTGGACAAGCTTGGCTTCTGCATTATAGACATTTTAATCAATACCAGCCTGAGCACTTTAGAAAGAAAACATTAGAGCTGAAAAGTATAAGCCTATTAAAGAGAAAAAATGGCTGCAAGACTACCAAAACAGCAGGGAAGTCTTATAATGTGCCAAGAACCTGATGAAGCAAGATTACATTGTAAGAGAGAAAAGGGGAACAGGTACTCAGCTGTTAAGTGCTGAATTCCCTCCCCTTTTTATAAAGAATTGTGATATTACCCACCCTCTTGAGATATCAAGAAATGTATACTTTACACAAGTAAGTTCCTGTAAGACATCTCGTGTCTCAAATATAACTCTAAGAAATCTTCCCACTAGCCATAGGACTATTCATTCACTGCTAAGAAGTACTGACAAAAAACCCAACCTTATAGAAAAGTGCAAAAGAATCAAGAAGCCCTTTCTGAAGGTCATAAAGGAAATGATAAAAATAAAGCTAACACGTGAACAAGTGTTTGGCTTTATCAGATGACCTTCCTGCCATGAACTATGTTTGTCTCTAAACATCTCTCAAAATACTATCTTAAAAAGCAAAGAAATCCAGCCGCACACAGGAGTACCCGGCACTCTCCTCACCTGTGAATAATTCAACACTATTTCTCAAATGTTATCCTCAAGCTTTCAGTCCTCTGTTCTGCTCACCCTCATATATACATGCCACAAGATACAGATGGTACTGTCACCAGTATTGTGCCATCATTGATGCCTCAGTGGGTGCACCTAGCTCCTTGTCTCGGGCAACAGTAAAAATTCCAAAGCAAAATGCTAGCATGGTCTCAACTTTACTTGGAATTTATTTTGCAGGATTTCTTGCCAAATACTGAGTCTTTCAAGCTTGCATAGAGGGTGAAATTCTCTGCAAAGTACATAAATTATCTTCCTATCAGAAGACACAATCCACAGGAATCTCCTATATAAGGTAGGAACCAAGTATAAGCAGAAAACTCTTTGGATTCTTCTTAAAGACTTTTTGAGCAGATCTTGCAGACATACACATTCCACCACCAAAACCACGAAGTAAAGTCAGAAATACGAGTCTGAAAAAATTTGTCAGAAAACCAGAAAAATATCTGGAACTTACCACACATTATTCCCAAAGCTGTGCTAAATACTGCCATATAACCGAAGTAAAATGATGTTTGAAACAAGCCATACATCCTGAAAAAGAAAGACAGAAATTTATGCTAGGTGTTTCTCCTATTTTTTTAATCAATAAAACTTATTTGGCAATATAGTAATCTGATATTCAAGCAAGAGAACTATCACTTACTTTGTCTTGAAAAAGTAGTAGTAAAAGGAGTACATGTAAACATAAATCGCAGTTGATGCCGCAGAAAGAAAGCTCGTCCATTGCCTAAAAGTAAACACACATGTCCATCACACAACTAGCCAAAAGGCTTCTCAAGAAGATGCACAATGCACTTGGAAAAGACACATCTAGACCGAAGACACACTACTTTTCTACAAAAGTCTCACAATCTGGTTAACTACAGAAATAATGCAACACTTACCACCTGTAATCCTCTGCGTTTAGCAGGAAATACGTACAAACGATGGTCACACAAACTGTCACAATGCAGAGGATAACCAGAACTAGCATCATAAAGCCATAAACATAGTAGATCTTGTAAGCCCAGAATGAAGTAAAAATGAAATACCTGAAGAGAGTAAACAAAATATGCAGATGATACTGTAATTTAACTTAAATTGTAATTTTTGATCAAACTGGGAAATAGGTGACATACTCACATTTCAATAAAAATTGATCCAAAAGGGAGGATTCCACCTAGGCAAACAATAACAGCTGGTTCCATGAACCTGAAAGATATTAGGATTAGTTTAGGGACAACTGAAATTTTTCATTTATAAACATATTAAGACCAGATAACTAATATAGCAGAGAACACTGTTTAAAAGGCATGCTAACAAGAACATTTCTCTCTCATACCAGCAGATTAGAAAGATTCCCTTAAAAATGTCACATCTATGGATAAAACAAGAAGTTACTCTTGAGGAAAGCTGAAACAAAACATGAGGCTTGTGCCTAGCACCTACAGGCGTAAGGTTGGCCATCTAACCAGCCTTAAGGGCACAGAAACAATCTTTCTTCACAAAAAGGGCCTAAGCAATCAAGCCCCAGGACATCCACTAGCCCTGAATGACGGCGGTGAAAACACAGTGCTGTTGATGGCTTCAAATACAGCAAAAAGTGCAAGGAAAATTTCACAGGATAATGGTTATGTAAGTAAGAACCAGCGTTCATTTTTAATGCTATACTGAGTCATGAACATAGAGCTCAAAATGAATATCCAGCTACCTGTAGAAGACACTGTCACTAAAAGGCGACCTCTCTGTAGTACTTGCAATGATGCTGAATCCAGCTAGTAACCACTGATTTAATTTGCAGCTTCTTTTATTATTTATAGGGAGACTTGCCTAAGTTGATGGTGTGCTACTTCATCATCGTCAAGAGAAGTATCTAACTGTCATGCTGATCCAGAAAAATCCATCAGATACCCAAGATACAGGTCACAATATAAATTAAATTCTAACATCTGAGCTGCACAACCTACCACTAACAAGAGACTGTGTGCTGCACTTCTTGGACATTACAGGCTTACAGGTTTCAGTGCCCCTTTCACTTTATCTGTTCCATTCCTCTGAACAGGGAAAGCAAGAAAAATCTATTTAAAAACTCCTCTGAGGATATTTTAATTTCCGTAGCTTGCTGCTTCCACCTCAGAATTAAATTAATAGGAAAAAGTGATTGCATTCATAATTTTCCAAAAACCTAAGGATACTTTTTGAGACTAGGGACCACTTTACATTCACTTCAAAAATTATAAAGACTTCTTCACAATTCAAACCTGTAATATTTTAGGCTCTGTGCCATCAATAGAAGTACAGAATTGGGAACATCATTGCAAGCTTCTCCCCACCATAACTCTGCAAATATGTCTCAGCTTGTGTAAGGAGACCATTAATCAGAACAGTTCTGCCTCCAAGGCACACTCAGTCCTAAACCTGTAAGAAGCATTAACTGAAGAGGAGAGGTTTTAGTGTCAATATATCTATACAAGAACTGAGTTGGCACCACCTCCTTTACACAGGGGCTAAAGAGCATTTCAGGCAAAATGTGAATCAGTGATCCAGGAGTGTAAAATCTGCTACAACTATTAACCATGGTGTTTTAATTCAAAAGAAAAATCATATTAAGAAAACGTCAGTTGAGCGGTTCTTCTAGGCACGACTCATTTTATATTAAAAGCAGTTATTCCATTAAAACTGAACACCAGAAAAACCATTTTAAATGTACCGAAGTGAATATTTCTAGTTAACATTTATGCTCATCTTTACCATTTCTTCTCTGGTATAGGACGAGGCACTGCATTGACACGACATGGAAAATTAGGCTGCCCTGACAGATTTCGGCCAAGAATAGTCCCAACAAGGTTCAACGGAAGGATGACAAAGAAACAAATACAGCACACTGCCACCTGCAAGCATAAAATTACAGATGTCATTAAAAAACCAGGTCTAAGACAACAATAGAATATAACCAACCAGTATTAGTCCTTAGTAGTTTTTGCTGTAGAATCATACTCCTACTTATGAAGCATTAGTCAACACATATTTTAACAAATGGAAGCATTTTTTTTCCTGAGAAACTTTCTAATAAACATGATTAAGTATATTTTCATCTATCAGTTGACAGAACAGAACCGTACAGACTGCTTTACTGTTTCCATCTAATCATTACACTCAATACATTGCACAAGAAATAAAAGGAAATCTTCATGGTACTTCATAACAGAAAGTGTTGTCAGCGTCTTTTACAGTTTTGCAGAGAGTGCTATCTCTGGGAACTAACATCTAGCAGTTAGGTAGCTGCATACAAAATTACAACTGCTGGGTGTAAAATTTTTAATCCAATTAAAAAAAAACCCCAAACCAACCAACCAACCCAATAAGAATCACAAAACCATGTAAAAATGCTACCAATTTTGATTAAATTTTGGGTTCAATTTTTTCCACTATGCACCAACCAGGCAATTAAGAACACAGACTGACAAAGAAACCAGTGACCACTGGTATGCAAAGAAACACAATTTAAAAGCACAACAATCCTACTTACATATAGAAATTAAGTTTATGCACAATACAGGAAAGGTCAAGCCAATGCTCCAGCTCCTTCCAATGGAACAGCCTCTCTAAAAATCTACCATGAATCTTTTTTTTGTCACTATACTTATGTAGCTCCATGTTTTCTATTCCTTAAAGGCAACACAATTTATCTTCCAAAATAGGAAAATTTCAAGTGTTAAGCAAGACATTCTCTACTCGTAACTCTTTAGCACAAAATTAATTAGCATTAGACAGTTGGTAACTTTTTGATATTGATAACTAAAGACAGAACAGTTGCCCATAATGCAATCACCACAGTTCTGAATACTGACCCTGTGACCTTTTCTATGCAAACATATGAAAATACTGCCTTTTAATGGCTTTGTTGCCTGAGGCTCTGTGTACACCCTGGTGCCTCCTGAGCAAAGGAGCTGCATTTATCTTCAGTTCAGCAGAATGCAAAGTCCATGGCAGCAGATTAATGCGAAACAACACAGAGAGGAATAGATCTAAGAGCACACACTGACTTGCTTAAGAAGCAGTTACTCTAAGGATAAATAAAAGCTCTTCATGTATGTTGTATCTAAGAAATCTACAGCAAGGAGCTGAAAAGAAAGAACGACATTAGTTCAATACAAACTTAGCATTAGGTGAATCACACAAACTTAAGGCAACATTTGACTAAAGTCAGTGGGTTATTCTTTATTACTAGCTAGCTTAGGTCAGATGTGAAGGGAAAACACTGCCTGGGGTTGGATGGAGCAAGGCTTCATGCTTCACAGGAGGGGTACACCAAATTGGTGGGTCAACAAGCAGAAGCACTTTCCAGACTGCTCTGTATATCTTTGAGGAGAGGTTATTAAAGAATTACTTCATGACCCACTAAAATATGAAGCTTCACTGGTAAATAAGGAGATGCTAAGTTGTACTTATACCTGCAGTATAAATAACATAATAACAATACAGCAGTTTTTACAAAATTAATTTAGTATCTCCCATTTATCTTCTTCCGTTACTTAAAAAACACAGGTAAGCAAGCATAATGTTTCAAGTAGGACACTGAGGTTGCCTAAGAATAAATTTCAGGAGAAGCATACAACTCACTCAATGGATACAGATTCTGCCCTTGAAAATTGCTCAGTCTAAATGAATGAGCAGATTTGGATTTTCCGAGAAAATGTCGAAAAGTATCAGAAACATCAAAGAACATTATCTTGAGTGCTACATTTATTAAAATCCTCACTAAAAAGTCCCAGCTTGTTTGAGGTGCAGTGGGTAGAAGAGATGTTAAAGAATTAAGGCTTGGATAGGATCCAAAGAATTTCTGAGCTGAACATATTGAAACCATTTCCATTTTCGAGAAGAGTGTGCTCTGCTTCTGCAGCAAGGCCCTCCAGATGTGTCAGGTGGTCCATCGTGCTCTGTGGTGTTGTTCTGGCTGGTAGGTTTCACCTACCAGCTGAGGCAGAAAGCTCAGAGCCAGGCAGCCTGAAAAGAGCATCTATACTACTCATGCAGCCACAACTGTCTTTTATAGTGCAGGTTTTAAGATGACTGTAGCTTCATTTCTTGATCTTGGAAATTTCCCCTGACTGGGGACAGTGGTAGAAAGAGAATCCACTGCTTTACTCCGTAAAGAAACTGCCCAGGAACAGCCTTGGGCTCTAAGCTCACCTGGAACAACACTTAACATCTTGTATTTGTCCATCTTGCAAAATGTGTCTATTTTACAGAATCCACACAGAAAGAGTAGAACTGTGGACAAGGAACCA
This sequence comes from Callaeas wilsoni, assembly GCA_013398955.1. Lineage (NCBI taxonomy): Eukaryota > Metazoa > Chordata > Aves > Passeriformes > Callaeidae > Callaeas > Callaeas wilsoni. The sequence goes on from VWPU01015139.1 coordinate 19,617, forward strand.
AGAAAGGAACATCCAGGCCTAATTACTGATTAGCTGGCAAACTCCTGGATGAAAAAAAGGCTGTCAGTAGCATTTTATTCTAGTGACATCCTCTGCAGAGCTGAATGGCTTCAAATCAGGTGGACAAGGAAAAGGCCCAACTTGATTCAGCAGGGCTTAGCTGTTGTGTTATCCAGGAAACTGACTCAGCAGTAGCTTTGAAATCTAAAATGTTCATCTGCATAAAACAAGCTGAGACAGACCTAGGTCCCTTGAATAATGACTTCAGTAAGTACAGTCAAGCTATCCCCAGTACACCTATAACTGGTATCTGTCAGAAAATCTGAGTGCTTGTGGTTTCATTATCAGATCAGTCAAAGAATGACTGATAATGGTGTAACATCTTACATTCTGTTATCCATTCGGCTGAAAAATGAACTGATTTCAAACAGAACAGCCAGCATCTTCAGTGATACCTAGCAGCAGCATTAGATAAAGTCAACAGTTACTTGAATAGTGAAAAGCCACCTGTCTTAATGCTATGCTGTGTTCTGAGGACACTTGAAAGTGAAGTACACTTTCTTCCTTTTATCCTGGAGCCATTTCAGGAGTCTAAAACTTATCTGAGAGAATTCTGGAGTGCAAAGGAGACACAATTGAGAAAACAAGGATGAACCATAGCCCAGGCTCCTACACCCACGTGGCTCTGATAAGCTGTCCAAAATGATGAAGATGTGACTGTTCTTTCCACTGACATAAGACCACCCTGGTGACAGCAACCTGCTGGTCTTAGTAAGATGACCAACCAAACCAGTACTGGTTGTACACACCATGTTGAACTCAGCAGCATCTTTCTTGCTTTCCACTCATTGTCTGACTCACAGGTAGTCTACCTGCTCAGACTGATGACTGGTAAAACAACTTTCTTCACTCTTGGCAGTAATATGCCTTCTCTGGACGCAAGAGATGACTGGAGATAGCTGGTGATTTTCAGGCCTGTTCCTCTTCATTACAGGTCTGAGGTGAAATCAGTGCCCGTCCTCTCACTCTAAACAGGTAGTGCCCATAGGTGCAGATGCTGAGGACAGTGATGATGCAGGCTGGGCAATACCCAAACCTACAGAGTCTAAACCCTAACTGAAGCAAACACAGTACTGGGGTAACAAGTGTCTTAAAGATGAAGTTACAAGATTTCTGCCTAAAAAGTTTCCAAGAGTAAGAATACAATGGGAAAAGCAGTTCAGGCCTCCACCATCACAAAGGGAAAGGAGAAATGAAGACAAGATCAACACACATACCTGCTCTACCCTCCTGCAGAAGTCACTGACAACATGCTAAAAAACCAACCCCCATAGCAGTACTTGTGTGACAGGCAGAGGTAAGAAAGTTTTGTCTTTATGAGCATTTCAAGAGAGTTATTACTGTAACATCAGTCATGAGAAATTCAGAGAACCGTTTTAACTACTACATCATAAACCACAAATTATGCAGAGTCAAATACATGACATCTTCAAACCTGTTTTGTCATCAAGCAAATAAGCAGAGGTTCTCTATAATCCATGTTACCCAAGACAAATTACATGAGTTTTTGTACCAAGTCAGTACATTAAAAAATACTTCTTTTATTTCGACTGTTGCAATTTTGTTGTACAAAATATCTTATTTACACACTAGCAGCCGATTTTGTTTGTGGGTTTTAGTTGCTATAGAAGAGACTGTCAACCTCACCAAGCCTGCATTCTTTCTAACTCCTTTTTGTTTTGTTTTGATGGGGAAAGAATATTCTACTGCCCTTGACTGAATGTGCAGAATTCAGTTTTCCATATTTGAAAGGAAACATTGTCAAGAGGGATATAATTTATTTCCTAGTGCCATGTGTTTCATATTTTCTGACAACTGTAGATTAAACTTTATTCAAAGGTGATAATTAAAATTTTTATGAGCATATGTAATATTAAACAGCTACTGGCAGGCTATGGTGCCATGACTGCTTAATGCACAGGGAAGAAAAGCAATAAAAATTAACTGTCAAAGCAGCAGCTTGATCTTCCCTGTCACCTACCAAAATGCACTCTCAGTCATGAGACTCCCTCCCATATAGAGGTTACTGAATTTGTATAATGCAACAGTTTTCTGCACATTGTCCAAACATTACAAGAAAAATAATAGAATAGAAGGCGTAGAAATAAAGTGTTATTAGTTTTATTACAACTAAGTTGTTAATCTAGAGTGTTGCTTTGGGTAATAAATCGAACTGTTGAAAATGTAGGCAAAAGAATTAAGTTGTGTCTATTTTTAGCAAAACTAAGAGGTTTGACCAAGAGTTCCACAGTCACTTTCAAACAATTTGAGGAAGCCCTCTGCTGAATGTATGTAACAGGATTTTTTTCCTATTTTTAGCCAGGTGTATTTCTTTATCTGGCTCAAGGCATGAAAATCTTTGGCACCACCAGGTCCTCTTTTCCCAGTGGCAGTCAATACTCTTATCAACTCAAAGCTGTCAGGGAAAGCTGCAGCTTGGATTAAGCTATCTGTTGGAGGAAACACTTTTTTCTTTTCAAAACAAGGTACAAAAGATGCAAACACTAGGGTCTCAATCCCAAGAGAAATACAGTGTGCTTAACCTTACTTAATTAAATCATTAAAAATGCAAACTGGAAACCTTAGCCACAAAGGAACCTACTGTTCAAACAAAACAAAAATGATAAATCTTAAAACAGTTAATAGAAGCTGCATAGATTCTGCAGTCAGAACATTACATTAGTCATAGTAGCCTTAATGGAAATCTTTAAATTATGCATCACTCACAGAACAAAGTAAGCAGTCACAATTTATGAAATGCCAGAATTAAAATGGTCCCTTCAAATTCAATCATGCTCTACTCTGTAGAAATTCTGCATTACTCAGTATTTCTGCACAGAACTAGTACCATACTCCTCAAACATATTATGGAGAAGTCACTTCACATATCATTGTTTAAAATTATTCTTAAATCTTTGAATTATTTTACACATAATTCAAACACAAAAAAATATAAAGATGATTATTAAATACACCAGAAAGACTGACAAACATCAGCAGAAAGTAAGTCAAGATGTATAACAACTTCAGAACTCAATGTTCACCAGTAATAGGACATATTAAACAAAATACACCAAAAAATCGAATTTGGGACTCCAAAGGCATGAATAATTGAACAGTACCCACTGCATTTCTATAAAGGTGATGGGATGAGTGAAAAAAGCAGAGATTTTATATTTCTTTCATATGCTCCAGTAGTTAAAAGCTTTAATGCATTAAGTTTTAAAAAGGTCTCGAATTTGAATAAAATCTGTCACATTCTTGATATCATTCTGAAGGGAAGGGCAGCTGAAAGCTATCCCAAGGAAGAGATTAAGCCTTTGTTCATACTCATGGCTTATTTCACTGCAGAAGGTTTGTCATTCCATAGGTAAGACAGCTTGCAAGTAGATCTAAAAGGGCTAAGAGCAGAATCCCAAGAGTGAAGACTGATTTCAAAAACAAGCTTTGCATCTTCCCAGGCCCTGCCACATCTTCAAGGAGATCCCAGACACCAGGAATGAGTTATACAGGGTGAATGAAGTTTTGAAGTTCAAAACAGACTACAATGAGATGCATGAAGGTCCTGAAGAGCCCAATCAATTTGAGGACTTCAAGACAAAGTGTAGAAGAGCAGATACCAGGTAGGTGAAAGATGAAGCAACTGGGTGTTAGTTCAGATGTCCTGGATTTGACTCTATCAGCTGCCCTTGCCTAAATTCCACAAGAAAATCCCTCTGGAGGGAAGAATTAAGTCACAGAGACTACTTAGATACTTCACTGGGAAGTGGCAATGCAAAACTGGCAAAGTACAGGATGACATATTTAAGAATAGTCTCTTAGCAACCTTTTAGCTAAGGGACTTTTTTCAGCAACTCAGTTTCTGCTTTTTCCAGATTTACAGTAGTGAAGATGAGGGGGCAATACTTGCCAGCAATCTAAATCAAGGAGGGTGGTTTCAAGACATGTCAGAGTAAAGGAAGCTATTTCTGTGTTCTAGTACATTTAGGCGGCACAGGTTTTATTTCCCCAAGAAAGCAGCAAATTTGTGTTAGACAATTCTGGAAGCTTCTTTGCATTGAAAACAGAGGTGAAAAGACACAAAGGGATCTCATCCATAAAGCCAGAGGGCTTCCTGGGGACTTCAACCTGAAGCATAACATGGTAATTGCAAACAATTTCCATTTCCTTCTACAAACCAGCTTGTTGATTTGAAGTCATTAGAGCGTTGCTCATTCTGATTAAGTTTCCGATTCATAACCTGCTTGCCTGCTAACTCCACTTAAGTTTTATTGCCACAGTCACAATGATTCAAACGCTTTCATAAAACCTTGCAAACATTAAAATCACCGTCTATAGAGTCCTAACATCCCGATGAAGTGAACCCTGAAGATTTATATATCCATTTGCTTTGCCATGCACGTGCCCATGGTCTTAAAATACAAATCAGCTGAACAAATTCACAAGACAAACTTCAGCACAGGTGGAATCGCCTTCCCTCAGCACTCCTGGCCTCCAAATGGGAATATAAGTGAGAAATGTGATACCGTAACTGTTTGCTTAGCAGTAAAACAGAGCCTCTTTGCATGTATCAATGCTGTAAACTTTTATGACAGTATTGTATATGGCTGCTAGCGTAGGAAAGAAAAAACAACACAATATGACTTTGGGACACTGACCAACTAACACAAACATATTCAAAGATAGAATTTTAGTCTAATTTCTCGAAGAAGAAAACCAGAAAAAGTAAGTGAAGACTTTATAATCATGTTTAGCTTTATATTACATTTACTGGTTTTATAAAAATTCATTCAATGTAAAAAGTTCATATGTAGGCATGCTTTGAAAATACTGTTAGTAAGGAGGTGACTAGAACCAGCAACATATATAGAATGACTCCTCCATCAGAGAAAAATTACTGGAAGTCTTTGCCTGAAACTGAGAATTGTCTCTCTTCTTGTTACTATTTATAATCTCTATCACATTCATTCATTAACAATGTGTTCTTTAGAAGTATTTTCAGTCACATACTGAATTCAATTATAACCCAAATAATACAATATATAAGACAGAAACTTCTGATACTGTGCTTCATTTTGTGTTAGATTTAAACTAAGAAGAAATCCAAGACTACATAAATCTCTCTGAATTATTTGAACCTATCACAAAAACTGATATGCAAAGAAGAAATCTATAAAAAAATGTTAAATTCTAAGATTTGATACAGATATTACCGAAAAGAATACAAGACTTCCTGTATTAAGATATTCTTTTAAGTTAACAGTGCTACTGCACAAAATCAGAAAAAGCAATTTTATGCTGCATATTTCAAAAAAATTTTTGCTTTAAAACACTAACCCTTACAAGCTCAAATAGAAATTCTGCCCAAGTGGCAAATGATTATTTCCTACATGTTATTCACAGGATTATTTGAGGTTGCTTGAAAGGGGCCAACACAAAATCGTGACAAAAGACAAAGGAAGTAGAGAAAGTCGTCATGACTAAACAAACAAGTACTACAAGCATCGTTTTTCAAGAGATAGGGTAAATACACAGACACAAGGTCATAACTGGACAGTAAATAACACTAAACAAAGTGAAAAGAGTGAGTCATATTTGTAAAGGCAGATCTGCTCAGAATGTCTTATATTGTTGTCTGATCATTTATTTTTTTTTTTCTTGATTGCACATTGATTGCAATGACTTTGAAGTATTTTTCACTTGGAATCCCTTTGTATTTCATTTTATATTATAAACAGTTTGCACTGGCCATCCAGAAGGAAATTCAAATTGCTAACTTTCCATGTTGTTAAAATACTAGGCTTGAATACAAAGCAGAAGTGCAATTTTAAGCAGAGAGAACACTGGTTTTGGCATCCAGCAGCTGTTGCTACTGTGATTAAAATGAATTATACTTGAAGGACCTTAACCCCCTCCCACAATAAATTTCTAACTAGCTAAAGCTATAACTCACAACTGTATTTAGATTTTTTAAAATGTAATTTTTCTGTGTCTATAGTGGAAGTTTAAATTCTCCAATAAAACAACTCACCATGGTTGCAAAGGGTATAGCTCTTGAAGCATGGTAATAGATGGCAATGAAGTTGATGAAGAAGGCAGTTCCACACACCATTGCTGGAATAAGGAAGGCTCCAATGAACATCTGCTTTATCCATCGCCTTCCTGTAAGAAGGGACATTTCAATGGGACTGGTAAGATACAGCTTTTTTTTTTTTTATTTATTTATTAGCAAGTACTCCAGAATTCACATTTGACTACTTCTCCCACAAAAAGGCGAAAGAAATAAGTAACAACATACTACATCAATACAAGAGCTAAGAGCAAACTAAGTTCATCTGACTCCTGGTAACTCACGAGATGCAGCACATTAATCAGTTTAGCAGGCCAGGTGAAAAGACAAGACAAGGGATATTTGCTGACTAAGCTGGCCAAAGAACCCGTGGTGTGAAGCCTAAGGGTGTATGTAGCTGCAGATGAGAAGAGCCAGAGACAGCAGAGCTGGCCCTGTGCAGAGCCTGCTCCCGCCCTGAGAGCACAGGAGAGCTCAGCACAGCTCCCAGGGCAACGCAGCACTACAGCTGCTTCCAGGCAGCACCTGCTCTGGGTTGGCTTGATCCAGCCAAGCTGATTCCACACATTCAGGATGCATTAAGGAACTGGCTATCTCTGGTATAAAGCAAAATGCCACAGCACTTAACATACAGGAAAACTGGACTCTTGACATCTTCAACAGCAGAAAAGGTAGAAAGAAAGTGATTTCTAAACTCCAAGCATTAAGGGAACAGAACACTTTTTAGCAGTTATTACTAAGTTTAGAGCTCCCTGAGGAGCTCAAAGAAACCCTTTTGGGCAATACCTTACAAATTTTCCTTATCTGTACTTCCTGTACTTTTTATACTCTCAAATACTGTCTATATTTAAACACCATGATATTAATATGCAGTAAGTAAAAACAATTTTTAAAGCCTATTTTTTCAAGACAATCACATGTATTTTCACCATGAGCCAACATAATCAGCATTTCACAGTTTGATACGTTTGATCTGTAAAAAAAACCAACTCTGGCTCAAGTATAGAGCACAGTATATTTCAGCTCAGCAACCCTTCTCTAAGCAGATCTTTTTTTGTATAAACTGCTAGGTTTATATGAAGCCACATGAAAATAAACTTCTAACCTTCAAACTCAAAGTACAGTTGAAATTGAACACTAACAGGTATATCATGCTAAAAAGATACAAATTTTCTTTTGTGAACTTACCAGAATTAGTTTTTCTAAGCACTCTAGAAGATAATAGATACTGATTATTCTTTTATTGCAGCATAGGGAATGGATGAAGCTAGTGCACTGCAAGAATCTAACTGGTCATGACTCAGAGGCATAGTGGGGAGCGTTTGAAGACAGCCTGTTCAGATCTTCTGTCAATTTTATTTGGCTTCTGCTCTCTACTGATGCTCATTTTGATTTGCTAAGTATAAAGTAGAGCACATACTGGAGAGTAGAACAACTTTCTTTAAAAGATGATATAAACAGTTTTCCCCATCCACAAGTAATGGTCTAGTCAATAATCTAGACTCATCCTTTTTGTGTTAGCGTAACACAACCCCCCTACTACATACAGAAGAGGACCACGTAGGAGTCATCTGGAGATGACATGAGCTGTTCAACAACATGTTACACAAAAGGGAAAGGCTACTGTGCTCTGTGGATGTCATCAGCCAAAAAATTATATACAGAAGTATAACAAGCAATTCAGAAGTTACAACTGTTAAAAGTTCTTTAGCTCTTTTAAATTAACCTGAGACTTCAGTTACCTTTTTAGAAAGTGTAGTCAGTACTGAGTAGATAATATGAAAGTTAAATTTACTCAAAATATCTTCTGTTTATTAAGAATTTAATGCATTCCATCTAACTCCATGAGGACTCTTCTAAAATAGTGCAAATTAGAAAATAATAACTTCTCCATTTAACAATGCAATGAAAATGCTGAAACATGAAAACAATTTACCTCCTTGTCTAGCATAAAGGCTTCCTCCAAAATATCCATTCACTGGCGATGTTGCAGCATAAACAAATATAGCTGTACTAAGCATTGATCCTCTCCTACAAAAAGGGATGTTTTTGGTAAATAAAATACAAAACCAAACATGATTAGATCAAAAAAACCCCTGTATTTTTAGCAGAAGCAGTTATTTAATATTTTTACATAATACTAAAATTTAGAAGTGCTTCAACTGTAAAATCTGCATAAGAATGAGAATTGTTTGTATACGAGGCTTTTTGCTAAATCAAATTCAATTTGGGGAAGAGAGTTTTGACATACTACATTCTTTCCTAATGTGCATTTATTTTAACTGGAGTACAGAATTTCACCTCTGATAAATATACTCTGACATTTGGATGTGTGTACTTTGTGCATAAATAACTATTTACATGACATACATTAAGCGTAAGATTCAACTGCAGATAAAATGTCAAAAGGCCAGTATTAACAAAAATATACTAAAATTGTGAATAATGTTTCTGCCATCCCCCAGAAATTAACTTTTAAGATCGAAAGTGTTCATCTGGCAGAAAATTAGATTTAGAAACTATAAATACTATAATGAAGTCACAAATCAGCATCGAGTAGTGCAATCAGAAGAGCTTAGTAATTTTTAAATGTCACCCCGTTAAATGTTGGGCTACTAATTTTGGCATAATTTTTCTGAAATTTTACAAGCAAAGCTAATAATTTTAAATCAAAGAAGCCATTTCCAAATACATTTTAAAAGATCGTGTCTAAGAATAGGAAGATATAAATGTTATTCATTAACAGAACTGTTTTTCCACATTCCTCTGCTATTCTTCGACAGCAAATAGCAGTAGGTTTTCAGCCAACTTACTGTACTTTCTTCATATTTGTTGCTCTGAGAGATTCTAGTTACTGCCATTTTGGTTTTTGAGGAACCATTCCTGGATGCCTGCTGTACTCAAAGAAGCAATCTTTAGCACTTAAGCTTCCATGACTGCATGACCAAAGCAAATATACCTGCTGGTCACACACACTAAAGGACTGTTTTGCTAACATTTGTTTTTTAAAAACTTCTCGAAACTTAAGACAATTTAGAAACACGTGCAAAACCCCCAAGAGCAGGCACAGTCTGAAATGGCACTGCCACTGTGTAAATCCAGGCTGCTAGTAAAAACACCAGACTTGGTGCTATTCTCCTAAACATAAGAATTGTCTGTACCACATCTGGTCAATTGTTCCACTACACACCCAGAATTAAATTCACTTTGGAAGTGATAGAAAGGCCTAGTGTAATAAAAGACTAAGTGCATATATCTTTTCAAGAAATACTGCTCTGATTCATTTTACAACTGACATTAGTAATATACAGCTTCCCTACAGGGCACATACATTCTGAAATGGTTTCATTTTGTCCTCTGAAGGGCTGACATGCTGCACAATTAAAAGTGTGCATGTATGCCTCTCTAGAAATACAACCATGAGGCACAAGGAGGGGAATAACATCCTATGAAAAATGAAAATATGCCAAGATTCTGGTACTACAGAGTGGCTTTTTAAATGCACCGTTAAAAGGCCACTAAATTGAAAAGCAAGAGTTCCCTCTAGTGGCACCTTAGAAGTATTACAACATGTTAAAATCAAGTTACAGGTGCTATTCACAGGTGAAAGTTTAGTCACTGCTTAAAACAAATCACTTGTTAAAAAAAAACCCCAAAACACAAGCCAATAATTCCCTCCAATACCCAAAATACAATCACTACAGAAACAGATGAAGTCCATCCAGTAACCCAAAAATCTCCATCAGATTAAGAGGTAAAGAAAAAAACGGGTGAACTACAAGTAGTGCATTAAATTTAAACTTGAGTATTATTTCTTTGTTTCAAATTGATTCTTTCCAGTCAGGACCCAGCCCACCTGTTGCTGGAGCTTTTGCATCAACACAGGCTGAGCACTAAGTGTTCAAAAGAACTTAACGAATTACATCTTCATTCCCAAGCAGACTTGTGATAAGACTGACTTAATACTGACTTGTCAGCAGAAAACAGGACTATTCACAAAAGAGCACACTCTTACTTCAGTCTTCACAGGACATGGTGGGGAAATAGGGTCAGAAATACAGTAACATCTTGTTACTCTGGAAACTCCTGAAACCAGGAGTGAAATATGTACCTTTGAACACATGTATTTCCCATATTATCTACTAGTGATTCCGCAGAACAACTAACTAGTTTCATAATAAATCATTCAAAAAGCAAGCACTTAAAGAGAAAATCAAAGGAGACCAACTAACGTGATAACAGTAGGACAAAGTTTCATTACAAATTAAAAGAGCACGTCTTAATACTACATCTGATCTACAGATTACGACTAAAGACTCTCAAACACTTTTTTCAGGCCAGTTAGAACAATAATTTTTGTAATTATTTTGTTCACTTAAACATTTATATATGGAAGACATGACACAATTATACTTACTCTGTGTATAAATCTTCTATCATTGCAACAACAATGACTATAAGAGACACAGCAAAAATTTGACAGCCAGAACCAATAAGTGATGAAAATATTAGAGGATGACTGGATGGTCTAAACACATCTCCATGGACCTGCTTCCACCCATACTCATCACCTAGATCTCTGTCCTAGGAACAACAACAACAAATTTTAAGTCTAGTCATGACAATTAAAGACAAACACACAAGCTAGATAAAAACAAAAGGTCTGATTTAATAAAGCAACTTCAAGTGAAGTGTGTCTTCTCTTCTGAATGCATCAAATCTAAGAGAAAAGTTTACTTTTCAGATGCTTATGGAAGACAACAACAAATTACTACCTGAATGTACGACACAATAAAATCTATCAGAATCCCTCCCTGTCCCTAAAGCCTCTGAGGTGCTTAGCAGTACACCAGGCTTCTACTACAAAGTCAGAACAGACCTAGTTTATCCTAAGGTTAGATATGAACATTAACACAGTGACTACAGAGAGATTTTTGGGTTGCAACCTAGAATCATGTTATAAAGAAAACCAGTAACACTTTCAAGACACACAAGAGGCAATTTTTTGTCTAACTGAGGAAAGCCACTCAGAGCTACTAATACAATGAATGTACAACAAGAAAACAATAAGCCTTAACAAAAGAGCTTTTAAAGCGTGAATGCAGCTCTTACCATATCATCCATTTCTTCCTCTTTGCTGTATCTTGCATAATCTTTTCGCAAAGTTCTCATTAATATCATAGACACCAGGCCAACCAGAAAGATCACCATCATAAAAGAATTGAAAATTGAAAACCAGTGAATCTACAAAAAGAAAACACACCCATAAGGTTTAGAACTGTGTGTTTCAAATTGTTCCACGAAGGATAAATTGTTGCCTATAAGGACAGCTTGTCAGTGCTAGCTAAGTAACAATAAACCATACTGTCAGTAACACTAAAACTAGCCTGTGAAACACCCTATATAAACCTTTTTAACAGCCAGCCTTGCTCAGGATGAAGTTATCACAACTTAGTTAAGCAGCAGCAAAGTTTGAGCAACTGGCTGTGCACGCTCCCTCGGAAAACAAAAGGCAACACAATGTACTGCTGCCCTCCTAGAGAAGAGGTTTAAGTAGCAAAGCCAAAGAACTATCGCTTTGCACAGGACCAAAATGTGCAGCAGCATTATTTCTGCTCTCAAAAGCATATCCTTCTGGTTTTCACCGAGCTCCAAACAGAATGTAGTCTCTACTTTCAGAAAGTAGCACAGCTCAGTACACTACCCTTAAGGAGGTTACAACTACAGATTTAAACACAACTGATAGCGCCAATTGGTCTAGGCTAACGCTTTTTGTTCTGCATTTAATTCGGAAAGAAGTGTGCCTATGGCCAACTGCACTTATTCAGCTTACACAGTTGCACAGTCGTGTCCCTGAAGTTTCATTGCTTCTAATCACCTGAATGTATCTTCTTGAACTACCTTGTATTTTCTGCAAACTTCAAGCTTGCCTGCATATTTATTGAAGCCATCCTATTTTAGCAGCAACACTACCACTTAAATGACAGTCCTAGACCTCCCTGTTTTATTGCCCCAGAACACCTGGAACATCTGAAAATTCAAAGACGTAATCCAAAAATTGAACGACATCTAAACTAAAGCAACCATTTTAAAGGGGTATCTTGTAAGGCTGTCTTAGAACAATACATACTCTGTGCTGAAAGAAAGATGGGTCAAGATACTTGTCAAATCGGTCTTCAAACTTCACATCTGATTTCTTCCATTTCACCTAAAGACAGAAATGTTTATATTTGAAAAGCTCCTTACAGTATTTTTAGCTAAACTCACATGCAGAAACCCAGAACACATATTAAAAATCATCCACTTTAGACGTTTTCTTCAATATGAATGGGGATTGGCAAAAAACAATGGAATGATGTTCTTAAAGACTGGCATCCACAGGTCAGGCATAGAATGAACATCAGCCTCCTCGCCTCATGGATCTAATTTTGTCCATGCTTATGTTTAAGAACAAGGAAGAATCAGTCTTGCACTGCCTCAGTTCTCACTGTGAGGCTAACCAAAGACACAAACCTGTAGGTGTCAAATACAAGAAACCTTTTTCATGATTATAGAATCTATATTTTATATATATATATTTATATATATATATAACATACACACATACACAATTACTAAGAATCTAGATGCTTCAATTGCCAATAAATTACTCTGAAACCAACTGGAAAAGTATGTGTTTAGGGACATGCTATCACATGGTAACAGCATATTACTGCTGTCAGTTCTCCACCAGCTGCAGAGAGGACTGCTTTGGATTTGGAAAATGTAATTGCACTAATGAACTATATGGTGCTAAAATGGTAGCACAAAGACTGCATTTAAAAATCAAAATTAAAACAATTTCAGAAACTAAATACAAGCCTACTCAAAAATCTTTTTCAAAAACATGCCAAAAATTGAAAAGATCAGAATTTTTAGTGATATTGAAACAAATGCTCCTCTCTTGTATATATCTCTTTTAAAATACATGAGAAAGAACTATCCTTTCCAAAAGCTATTCTCTTACCAGGTATAGAAGAAAACATAGAAATGTAGATTGAACACCCCAATCACTCAGCACAATCTTGAGACAAATTAAAAACCCCAAGATGCCAGCATTACTCACTTTGAGGTTTGATATTAATGTTCCTCAGTTCAAATTACAACCTTGTTCAAGATTAGTAGCTCAAAACATTAGTAGCTTTCAAAATTGTTTGAAGCAGATACATTTTTCATCAGAGCATCTGGCACTATGAAGCACAGCTTAGAAGAAATCCACCAGCCACAATCTGTGAATTAAACACCACACACAGGCCAGCCCAGCAATTGCCCGTGGTGCCAACAGAATCAGATAGAGAAGTCCTGAGCTTTGTACACTAAAAAGTATTTTAAGGGAATATCTCACGTTATTTTCATTACTGGCTGCTACTCAATGCTGTCCAACTTAAAATTTAGAGCAAATGGACTTCACAATGCTGGCAGAATGTGAAACAGCAAATTCTGAAATTTCTACTATCAATTTTGCAGTAAAAATAGGGAGATTAGTGTAAAGGTAATTCTAAAAAGCACATACAAAACCCAGTTATGTGCACTTCAAACTATACAACTTATTCAGCACAAGAGAAATGTAATTGTGGCAAGAATACCCTCTGAAATAAAATCCTATGCTGACATCCACTGCTAACATATGGTAGAAAAGCAATGCATTAAGAAATGGTTTCACTATACAAATGTGTTGAACATGACAAGTGAACCATCACTTGATTCAAGTAACATCAACTAAATAAAGAGGAAAATTGAAAAAAATAATTTGTCTCAACCAGCAAGCATTGTTTATTCGCTACTTTTTATCATAACAACTCAATATCATAGCACACACCTTCAGAAAAAGAAACTTAAGAACCTCATTAATCATGCTATATAAATAAGAAATTTCTAGTGGAATTGCAAAACAAAGTAAATTTTGATATTAACTGCTTGCAAAGCATAAAGGCTTACAGCGGGTTATCCTAGCTCAGAATCCAGTTCAAACCTATGATGCAAATGTCAGAAGACCAAACATGAAGACAGTGTGTACCTACTCACAGGTCCTCTATACTTCTAGTCTCCAGCCTTTTATCTTCCTCTCCCATTAAAACACTTTTCTGCACATTACAGAAGCTCCAGTTTGTCTGGAGTACTTAAAAAATCATAATTCTGTATTTGTTATTAATAAATCTATCAAGGTTTTTTGGCAACAAAACAAAAAAATTGAAGGAGTGAAGCTGCATCTTTCTCTAACACAGCCCAACGTATTAGCACGTGTTACAGTATACAAGTACCTATTTTTGAGTTATTTCACCATGTAGAATTTCTTATTACAGGTGCATCATCAAATTACTTACAGAATATGACATCTGGATTTTTGTGTTTGGTACCAATTTCACCTTTCCTTCACTGGTCAGATTGACATCTACAATTCTATTTCCATTGAAACCAATTTCAAGTTTTTTGTAAGTCCAAAGGTAATAATCTTCTCCATTTTCATCTGCTTCTCCAACAATCCCTGCATAGGAAAAAAGTGTAAGCATCTATTACAGGTATGTTTTTCAGATATTTTGCATTTATTTTTTAAAAATATGCATTACAAAAGTTTTGCCAGCTAAAAAAGCAACATAAATAAAGAGAACACAGAAGACCTTATGCTCTTCTTTTCACCTCTAATATCTGGACTCCACTTTCAATCCACAGGTCTCTGCAAGAAGCGTTTTGTAATGGTATTAAAAGAAAAAGCATGCAGCTACAAACTCTGCAGAAGACCCAATAATAGTGCCTCCACTTTTATTTGCAATTCTTACCAGATAAATAACTAGCTAAACAGAGATTCATTTTCCCTAACAGAACTTAGCCAAGACATCTATAATTTCCCATCTTCCATCTATCTATTCACTCATTTTTCTTCCTCTTGAGAATTTTACTTTCGCTCTGTAGTCCTCATTACTTGACTTCCCAACACATGCGCACAAGTTTCCAATGCTTGCCAAATATGTGGTTTTATATCAGGAAGAAATTCTTTACTGTGAGGATAGAGAGACACTGGAACAGGTTGCCCCAAGAAGCTGAGGCTGTGCCATTCCTCAGAGTGTTCACGGCCAGGCTGGATGGAGCTCTGTGAAACCTGATCTAGTGGAAGGTGTCCCTGCCCAGGGCAGCAGGGTTGGAACATGATGATCTTTATGTTCTCTTCCAGCTCAAACCATCCAAACCATTAAATGATTAAGTTCTTAATTTTCAGTAAGTTAGTGCAAAATGTCTCATCTACTACAGAAGAATTCCAGAGACTGTGCTATGCTAAGTGAAAACAGAAAAAGTCTAACAGTCAACAAGTTCACAGAGGCTACAAGTGTCAACTTTGATGTCAAGATCAAAGATCACATACAAGATATGCAAGATGGAAAGTCACAATAAAAGCAGCACTCAAGATACACAAGGGTGAGGGGAATGGTAGATCAAGTAAGTGAAGGATATGGAACAGCCTTATCACAAAGCACCAGGTATATGAAGAAAGGGCCTTTGTGCATCACCTGTGTTTTTTAATTTTCAAGGTGGTATTTTTCTGTCAAGTTTTTTACTCGTGCTCATCTGTCAGGATTGCCTTGTATATGCCATCTACATGAAACATGTGCCAGTTTGTGCCTCCACAACACAGCCTGGCACCTGCCATGCCATCTGTTTCCATGGTTCCAGAACCATGACAATATAGACCTCTAAACTACTTAAAGGACATTCTGAGCAATCACTCACAGAAGGAATGAACTAACACAGTGCTTCACATACTTAGGGAATGTCCTGTCTCTCTCTCTCCACTGCAGGACAGCAATTCAGGAAAAAATATTAAACGGAATAATTTTTTCTGAACGCACTTAAAAAGATCTGATTGCCTTTTTCAGGTTAGAAAATAGTGTAAATCTTCCAGAGCCCTCAAACAGCAGTTTGATGTCATTACCTTCAGTTATCAGCAGCTAAGGAAGGTTAATTTATGCCTAGTCTTTACTGAAAATAGAGTAGTCCTTACAGGGTATTTTGAGGATTTCTAAGGCAAATTTTAAGAATTAATGTTTGTGCATATGTCTGATATTAGTAAGTCTTAGCAAGGTGGAAAACTGTAAAGAACATAAAGGATGAACTTAACTAAAGTTTGCCAGGAGACAGGAGGAGTGCCATGAATGCATCTGGATGAGCCCAGAGAAGTGAATGGTCTGCTTTAAGAATAGAATTTAAGAGAAGTCGCCTAGAATTCTCAGCAAACATTACCAGTATGTGAATCCTTTTCTTTTAAACTCTTCAAAGAGAACATTCTTTTGGTAGCACTAAAAAAGGATTCCAGCCATCTACATTTAGGGAACAAAATTTTGGTTTAATCCAGCTACAAGATGCTGGATTAAATCAATGAAAAGAATAGGATATTGGGTCATACAGTATATACAATACATGCTGGCTAGTAAGGTTCTCAAGATAGGTAATCCAAATGAAGTGGATCAACATGATAGCCTTCATACAGTAACAAAAAAAGTCATTCAGCACAAGCCATTTTTCATGCAAGCTGAGGGTAACCAGGTCCGGACACTATCTTCATAAAACCAAAAAACCCCTTCTCAGTATTCAGAGAATTTCAGAGATGCCATCATAACTACTTAAGTTCTTACAGCCACATATCTTAAATAGTCCTAACGGTTTCCTTCATTATAATTACTGAAATTCAGTAACTATTTAGAAATAGTTACAGCTATGCAATGACAATCAAGAAAAAGATATTTGCTTTCTTTAGTCTCTCTACCTGCAACCACATTATGTGGTACTAGACAAGTCTATACAACACACTCAAAGGCACCAGCAAGCTGGCAGAGCCATGTGTACAGTATCATTCATGCCATATTCATGACAGAAATACTTACAATAAAAACTGTTCAGTGTGCAGCAAGTCTCAGTGCTTTAAGTTTTATGCAGCACTCAGAGCCTGAAACATTTCTGCTGTGGAACAGAGACCCAGGAAAACCAAAATTATTGCAGATAAGCTGTATTCACAGTTTTCTCCACTGTACTGGGAACATAAAGGTCCAAAAGACTCATTTGGACTTGCAGATAAACACTTCTGCCTGGTTCAGGTGCATCCACTCCTTCCTTAGCCCCCCACCAAGAACTCACTAATTTTTTTGAATAAGTCAGGCTAACATTGACCAATCTGCAGTCCTGCAGATCAATTAATCTGCAGTTCTACCTAACCCTCAGGAGACACAGACTAAAACTGTCAGCACCACTTGCTTTCCCACCTGATGTCAGATTATATCCTTACATAATATGCCCAGTACTTCTGATCCTGTAGTCACCTATTATGTAGCACAGCTTGAGATACTGGTTCCAAACTATCAAGAGCAGCTTCTTAATATCTTAGAAAGATGATACCTAGATTCTACATGTTTGCTAGCTGACTTCTTGTGCATAAAAAGCATACTATTGGGAAACATTAAAAACACTGGAATCACAGGAAAACAGATTTTGTAGCTGAGAGCATAAAATTTTTCAGTGTATAGAAGATTCAGTAGGTGTGTTTGTTCTTCGGCATTTTAGATGATGAAACATGACCAGAAAAATCAATCCTAAAAAAGAAAGCCTCCAAGACTTCTTAGCCACATAGGATTCCAAAAAAGCCAGCTTAGCGTTCGTCACCTTTGGGCAATTCAAAGCCTACACACCTGCCACTAGTCTAGAAAAATAATTCATTAGTCTTCTGCTGAAAGGCCAAAGCCGTAAGAAATATTGTAGCAACACCTGTCACTCATGCATACTTTTAAAAAGCCTACCAGCAATTGCACAAGGAGTACAGTAAAGGCCACACAGAGTAATTCAGGTCTACTCCAAGCCCAGCTACAGAGCTATTACACACAGTAAGCAAATCAGCTGAAAATAACAAACTCAATACTTAAGTACTTCAGGCATTACAGAGGTATCTCTTAAAAACAGACACACTAAAACAAAACCAAAAAAGCCCTGACCTTCCTGGCTACCAGATAAATAATAAATAAATAAAGTGTTAATATTTCTGCCATGTTCATCAGACAGGTATTTTCTAAAACCAACAAAATTATAAGAAATAGCTAAGAAAAGCACTCTTATCAAAATGAATGAATGATGGATAGCATTATTCATACCAGCTATCAAAGAACTTTTCTCACATGACTTGAACTGCATTTTTGTAGGTGTTGTGGGATTTTGTTTAGTTTGGGCAGGTTTACCTCTTTCATAGAACACAGGCAACAAAGACCTTACCTGACCAAAACATTTTATGGCTGTTTTTCATTTCCTTTCAGTTTGTATTTACAACAGGGGGGAGTTTGGTTGATTGCTATCAGTGCAAAGTGTAATCTGCAGAACACTCTTTACCAGGAGTGTGATCACAGGTTATGAGGGAGCAACAAAACAGAGACCTTAGAAGACAATGGCAATGAAGATACACATATTTTTATTCAAGACACAAGCACTGGTAAGCCCAGATTAATAATACTCAGCAAGAGAAATTTTGAGAACTGTAAAACAATAAGTAAAATAAAACTCCATATAAACACAGACTACAAAGGAACACAGTTAATAGCCACTAAATTACCATAAAAGTAAACCAAACAGTTTTTGCATGAGTAAGAAAGAAAAGTAACAAAATAAAGTTTCAACTCTCAAATAATTTTATGAAACTTGTTATCCATGATCACAATAACATGGACCTTATGTGTAACCTATCTAATTACCACCCACTTGAACATCTGAACAAATTTAAACCTAAGAACTTACTGTTATTAAATCAGGGCTTGAGAAACAAAACAGCTTTTTGTATTTCTCTAGTGCAGCCATCCTACTGTTCTTTCAATGCAATAATCCTTCAACTTACTTCACACAGAATCACACAGAATTGATTAGTTTGGAAAAGACCACTGAGATCATCAAATCCAACCTATGACCCAACACCACCGCTGTCAACTAGACCATGATGGCACTGAGTGCCATATCCAGGGAATTCCTTCGACACCTTCAGGGATGGTGACTCCACCACCTCCCTGGGCAGCCCATTCCAAAGTTTAATCACCCCTTCTGTGAAGAAATTCTTCCTAATGTTCAACCTAATCCTCCCCTGGCGCAGCTTAAGACTATACCCTCTATTACTTTGTTTCATAATCTTGTGAATTTCTTGTAATGAAGCTTAGTCATTAAATGATTCCATGAAATCCACTAGTACAGGACTTGAGTAGATGTAATCCAGCCATTAATGCATAATATCACTCACCCCATATTGGCAAGTCATCAATATACATCTGGTACCAATAGTGATTTTTGATAGCATACACAAATGCATCTCTTCTTCCCTTGTCCAAGTCAACTTCACAGTAAGTAGTCTGCATTACATCATCTGCAAAAAAATTAAAGCACAGTTAAAGATTTATTAATAAGCTGGCTCAAAGTGAAGGCAAACCAAGCAAGTGGAGGAATGGGCATTGCTGAAGTCTCCAAGCCCTCTCAGCTATCCTCAAGGAGGTAACAAAAAAGGACACTTAAAAAGGAATGATTAAAGAAAATACATGATTGTTTTTAGAAATCTACACTTCTGCATGCAGAGGCTTCCCACATACTGGATAAGGAAAGGTTTCACAGTATCCTTTTGCTGCTTCACCCACACTAAATTGAGGTACAAAAGCTGATGGCAGATTCATACAGATACAGAATAATGAGATATATGAATAATGAACAGATAATGAGTTCTAACTTTAACAAGAGGTATGAAATTAATAACAAATACCTAAAACTCTTTACAACATTATCTCTCTGTTTTAGTACAATCAGCTTCATTGACTAGGAATAATGTTTGTAAAAAAACCTAAAACTTTTTAAAGTTCTCAGCGATTTTGAAGAAACTACCACTAAAGAAGAAACAAAGCAATCAGAGTAAAGACAGAAAAAAAAGGAGAGAAAACAAAAATAGGAATAATGTAAAGAATGCACAAGAGGCTGCATTTGGAAATAAAATAAATCCACCTCTTTCAGCCAGAAAGCTATTGTTCCCCATATAAAGTTCCTAAGTTATACTGTTAACAGCTATTCTTTTGCATCCCAGTTTCCTTCCCTGATGTTTCCTTTCCAAGTGAAGAAAGGTGAAAGGGCTCATATTTACAAGACTTCAGACAGCAAGAGATTCAGGGATAAGCTTCCTCACATACTTTAGTAATTGTTTTCATGCTACAAATAATGAAACACAGTGAAAGTAAAGAATTCCAGCTTCTCCTCTTTTTGCCATCACTGGAATTGAGGACCCATTTTAGTAGATAAAATTAATTTATGCCCTAAGTACAGCTCTAATTTGTATCAAAATTCAGCTTACTTTTTTCTATACACTAACTACAATATAAAGCTCAAAAGGAAAATCAAATCACCTGCACAGGAAAAGGACAGGCAAGCACAATATTTCTAACACAAAACATAATTTCTCTGATAACAACAAAAATCAAAATATGCCAAGTACATCTGGTCAACAAAACTTTTTCTGGAGTAAAAAAGAGAGTAACAAAACCATTCAAGTCAACATATGTACCAAGAAGACTTTTAATGCACGGAGAACATTTTCAGGGCCCGTACTGGTACGTTCAAGAGACGGAAGCCATTAAAGTTGGCACCACAGCTGAAACAGACATACAAATTCAAGTTTGCACATATGCCTCTACTGAGATGGATCCTATACTTTTTGGACTATGTTTTCCCCCACTCGCAAAATGCCTCTGCTTGGCACTTTTTCATTTTAGCAGATTTTTAAATTGTCTTGACATTAATTAAAAGGAAAAAAAAGCCAAGCCACAAACCCCAGAATCATTATTTTCTGGATTTGTTGCTAAGTAGGGATTCTTTCCAAAATATCTGGCACTTCACTGTCATATTATATTCAAATAAAGAATAACACCTTTTGTACGCTACATTTTTTGACTCAAAGGACTGTTCAACACACAGATCAAATGAGAATATGCCATGAATTAAAATACAGGTAAACGAGAAACTGATAGAGGCTGTTAAATAAAGCATTTCCCAGCACCGAAGCAAGAAGCTGTTTTGGAGTAATGTTATGGGGGCCAGGCTGGCTTTAGGTGACTCTGGTTCACAGCAGTACCAGCACAGGTAAGTTAAGACTGTAACCTACTCTAAATTACTCCATGGGCTTTCAACTATGGAATTTGCCACTTTTTTGTTTGTTTGTTTAACTAACTGAAATGAGCCATTCCGCATATAATGCTTTAGGATATAAACAATGAGGTTTGCCACTGTTAAAAAAAAGACTGAAATATCATTTGAAATGAAACAACTGCACTGACACCAGGCTGCAGATAGCAGCATGCCACAAAAAAACCCTGTCTTCACCCATTTTTATAGATCTTATTCCTAGCATTCAGAATACCAGAAGACATCACAGAGATAGTATAATCAAATCTGGATTAACTGTGTTACAAGTTGCTCCAGGGCACACAGACAAAACCCCAGCAGAATCATTAGGAACAATCTCATTCAATTCTTGCAAAACACAGGCATGACATTACATAGGGATATGATGTCACCCTCAGCCATACTGCACAGTACAGCTCCTCTCACCTCCCCCTAAAACAAGTGAAGGAAGATAAGTGCTCCTTTCTCCAGCCACTGACAGCTGAAGCTGTTGTTTAGTTACAGGACAGGATTAGGTGGTCAAGCTTAAATCCACTGTGTTAAATGATTAAATGAAAGAAGCTTAGAACAGCATTTGGTGGCTGGGGAACCTGATGTCTACTTCATTACAGCTTTACCAGATCTAACGTTTTGTGTATGTTAGAGAATTCTTATCAAAGTTATGGCTGGATGTTTATCCAAGAGGAGAGAGAAGTTAAGGCAGGTTTTGTGGTGCCTCTGAATCAGGGATGTCAAAAAGGTAGTATCTGCTATGTAATAAAGCTTCGGTAATGTCAGTAGCACATTTAGGAAATTTTTTTAAAGCATGACTCATTAGAAAAGCAAGTGTGCTTAGCCAGATTTCAAATTTCCTATGAACGGTCATATCAATGGGGTTTTATTCAAACATATGAACCATATAAAACCTCATTATATTTGACAACACTAGATGTCATCCTTCTAGAAGTGTTGCAGAAGGAAGTTTGGGTGAAGAATTCTCCATTAGAAATATGGTCATTTAGTAACATTTCTGGAGAAGTATAAAATGTAATGTTGTTAAAACATCCTCTTCCTCTTCAAATTCATCTTCTCTAATGGCACTGTATGGTAATATCAAAATTAAATTTTCAGATTGAAGTCGCTATGATACCAATGTTCAATATATTTCATCATTTACTAAG
Organism: Callaeas wilsoni; assembly: GCA_013398955.1. Lineage (NCBI taxonomy): Eukaryota > Metazoa > Chordata > Aves > Passeriformes > Callaeidae > Callaeas > Callaeas wilsoni. The sequence continues at coordinate 42,114 of VWPU01015139.1, forward strand.
TCTCAAGTGTAACAGAGGATGTCACTCAAATACTTGAGTAAAGAACTTGACATACTAATTAAAAAGCATTATTATCCTAGATTTAGCTTGACAAGATAATTAAGCTAACCAAAAACTAAAAATTTGTATTACAATATAAGTGTATGTTAATAATTCAATACTTTCTTCACACAGATATACAGATTTGAGACCTGTGATATGAGAACAACATTGTTCATATGTAACAGAAGGAAAATCCAGCTGTCTTGTATGATTGCATGTATCCTTTCATACGCCACACTCAAACAGAACAAAAAACACTACTTCACGGAGACTTGAATACTCTCTAGATTTGCCCCACCACTCACCATTATGAGACGTCAAGTGGAAACCTTCACTCTCAGAAGAGCACATTTCTGCAGAATCATATGTTTTTTACTCTAGTTCAAAAAATTCAGGCAATGCCTACTGGTTCAACTGCCAGTTTTACTTACACAGTTTAGTACTTCAGCTAATAACAGCTGTAGCCTAAACAATTCTTTAAATATGATGAACAACACGCAGCTTCACGCTTACCTGCTTCTGGTGTCCAAATAATGTTGAGGAGGGATTTATTTTTTATTGCAGAAGCTAATTTATTAGAACAATTCTATTTCCCCTTTACTCACTTTAGAGGATAAAAACCTAATAGTATAATGTTCAAATCTAATTTAATTTTGTAAACTCATACAGTACTCATTTAAAGAGAAAGAAATGCCTGCAACTGTTAATCTTGCCGTAACGCCAAATGCACATAAAGAAAAGCACAGATGCCTGTCAACTCAGAACTTAGACATGATTCACATATTCATGAAGAAAATCTGTGCAAGTTTATTACTTATTATTTTAATTATATCAGCTGCAGATTTTAGATACTCAACACTCCTTGAAGCTGTTATCTTTTACTTAAGAACACATTCATCTATTGGTACCAAACCAAGCCTCTATCTGTTAACAAAGAGAAAAAGGAAAATAAAAACCAACCAAAAAAACCAAACCACCCACAAGAACACCAACAGTCCTGTTTCAATTTAATTGCAGCAACTTCTGGACCACTGGTGCAGAGCTGAAGCCTGTATCAATCACACCAAAATAAAACTTACCCATTACAAAAAAATTTACTTCAATTTCACTGATACAGTCTAGTTACAATTACAAAAAAAAAAAAAAAAAAAAAAAAAAAAAAAAAAAAAAAAAAAAAAAACCAACACAAAAAAAAAAAAAAAAAAAAAAAAAAAAAAAAAAAAAAAAAAAAAAGAAGTTAACACCACTTCTGCAAAGAACAAGGTCTACCATTAAAACATCACCAAAAAACTGAGCTACCATCACATTTCAACAATTGAACTGGAAAAGAATTCTTTATACAAATGCTAAACTTTAAGGACTGGTCTATGAAATCCAAATTTTACAACACATAAATTGGATATAAATTGTACTGGGTTTATGACAGCTTTTAAGCCTCTAAAAAAATGAATCTCACCTTGCAATCCTCCACTCTATCTCTTTATTTTTAAAACCTGTGTATCAAGGGGATTTGGATTATACAAATTTTACATAATTTCATATTAAATACTAATATATTAGTTTCATATTAAATACTAATAATTACTGTTACAATTAATTTATACTTGTTACTCTGAAATTTGGAAAAAATAGTATTTTAATACTTTTAACAGTAGATTAAAGATAGTAAAACAGAGCTGACTCCCATTCAGATTTCACTTCATGGACCACTGCTAGAAATACTAAAACAGCTCCTGATGCAGAAGCTGCTGGATAACAGCTAACAGCAAAGAGATTATTGTCTTTATCTTTTATCCAGAGGACACAGACTGCAAGAGAAAAAACTAGAAGTGCACATGTACAGCTTCACACACCATGTACACACACTTAGTAATCAACCAGCTACCACGTCCCATCGGCTCTGTAGAAAACATCTGACCTGCAGCCACTTTGGTTGGGAGCTCAATTCACTGCAGGTCCAATACGGATTATCAATCTACTAAGCGCCAACGTGTTAGTAACAAGAATTAAATTTTTAAAAATTCTGTACATTGGCTACATCACAGCAGTAAACATCAACTCACAAACCTTCTAGCCTTTTCAATTTGGTGCTGCACCTAGAGAGTGCATTTGCCACAGGAATAAAAGAATCTCTTTGTAAAGTTGGGGTACTTAAAGGAAGTAAAAATTACACATCAAACTGGTTGTACAAACAAACATCTACCATATTCTGATAACAGAAGTTTTATTAATCTTCACCACTGTGTTGAATTGCTGCCAGTTGCCTTCACTGTTCTTTCCACTTTGTGTTTCTGAGGACATTCTATGAAGTTTGACAAGAAAACTATTTCTCCCACTTGAGTAAAATTTTCAGCATGCTACAAGTGTTACAAACCAATAGTAGGGCTGTTTTCCAGTGTTTGTACAGGTACTGTTTCTTTCTTAAAAAGAAAGATTCAACTCCAAACTCCTTTAGTGTGGCAATGCCTCAATGCAAATTAAAAAATTATGAAGAATTTAAGGTATTAACAAACTTTCTAAAAATCTTTTATTCAACATATCCTACTGCTAGCAAAATCATCATCAGGTCTTTTATTTTGCAGATGTCCAGTTCTGGATAAAACTTTTACAGCTTACAGAAACTAAATCCCATCTGATTGTGAATGCTCAGACAAGAGATACTATGCTTAAGTTCTCCACCCAGTTAAGCACTAGTGATGCAATGAAGTGCAGTGTTCTGGAAAAAAAGATACACAGAAACACAAATTGAATTAAATTCTTAAGTGTTAAAATTCAAGAGGCAAAAAGAATCTGTTATTATTTGAAGTTCTGCAACTACTAGCTACAGATATTGGAAAGGACACACACAGAAGAATCATGCAATAGAAGACTCAAGCCTTAACACCAAGAAACATATTTGCTTAAAGTTAAATGTCTTCTCTGGAACAGTATGGCAAGATGGTGAGGACAGGAAACAACAGGAAAAGAAAACCAAACCAGCTTCATCCTCCTCCATCCTGACTGGCATATGCTGAGTTAGAGACAGTACTATAAAGGTATTTGTCAAAGTTATTTTAAACTAGACAGTAATCAGAAGGATACAATCATCAACTTGATGTTGAGGTGGAACTTTGAGATGTTGAGCCCTTGCTATTCCTTTGCAATTGCAGCAAGACTGCAAGTATTCAACATCACAGGAAAAAATTACATCTTCAGAATTGATAATTCCAGAATATTAATTCCAGTAAATATTTAAACATTCATACAGAGAAAACTTAGTTTTAATTTGTAAAATGATATCAGTTACTTCAGAAGCAACATCTGCTGCAAGCATATTCCTTCAAGGACACATAGATGGAAATTTCACTGTAAACTCAAAAGCCAGTGGTGGTACACAACCTTGCAGGGTGTACTGAACAACGATATACCTTGCACAAATACACTCAGTTGCTAGCAGCAAGAAAATTTCAGTTCTTCTTCTTAAGAGATCAAGTTTGAAGAGTTCCTGTATTTTTTTTAAGTGACTAAATGCACTTTGAACCACTTACCTTTAAATTTGATGTCAAGACCACTAAATTCCAATTCAACTCCTTGAAGTGCTTCCCCTAGGGTTTCATGGTAATGGCTGATGCTTTTTTTTGATCCCACACAGAAAGGGAGAGAGAAGTACTTGTATGTTTCTTGGCGATTGTGGTAGGGTCCTACAGTATTCATCCATAGAACAACTTCCTCTTTATCTTGGTACTGAAAGATAAAGTTATTGAGTTAGATGAGAAGCCCAGCAGAATAAAAATGTTCAAGAAGCTCTCATTCATATTAACTAGCAGGACAGGATTGCTCAATCACAGGCAACAGTTACATTTAAAGACAGCTGAACATTTTTGTCTTTTGCATGACAGGGATTCTAGGATAAAATTTCAGCCTGCTTTAGTAGAAAAAAAAGCCAAGTTAATCACACAGTTTCTTAGAGCCTATTAGTGAAGTATCAGACAAGGGGGGTTTTAGAAAGATGTGCAAGATGCAGTGAGTAGAAGTGGAAAAAAGCAGAAGTCTTGAAAATAAATAAGCTTTTACTAATTTTATAAAAACACAGATCAGTTAAACACAAAACTCCGCTTATCCGAACTGAAAGAAAGGAAACACCACATTAATATCTTGTTAAACAAGATCTTAGCAAAGAAATAAGGCAATCTACCCACACTGACAGATATTCTGTATTTTCCTAAAATGCAGCTCCCTTTCATTTTAGCAAGGCTATAAATTGCATTCAAAATTCCCAGAAGAGCACAATGCCTCACAGGAAGCACTAAAATTAAACTGTTGCATACCTACAGAAGCCAAGAGCCAAAGTCAGACAGAAGAACTGTATTTTGATGCATTTCCAACATTCTCACAGTGAAAAAACAGAACAGCAAGAAGTCTGGTGGCTGCCATGAAATTCTGTCTGGGAACATTCACTCTTTACTTTCCACAGCTGCTCTTAGCCAGGAAAACATATTCCTTGTCTAGGAGCTAGTAATTTTTTTCAAGCCCTTATTACTTCTGAACAACAAAAAAAGTACTTAAAGTCATTAATCTATCAGTATTTAAATACTGGATGAATTCCGGAGAATTAAATTATCTGAAATAATAATTTGCATTATATCTGTATACATCTGGATGAGGTATCAGATTTGCTGATTACTACACAAAGTCTCTCAGCCAACACAACTTCTTCACCTATAATTTCAACAGAATACGAGGGACAAGGACAGCGATATAACCGCTAAGGCAGAGAAAACCCTACTTATATCTACATGAAAGCAAATCACTATATAGGTCCTGAATTTTTTTAGGTACAGAAGTATAAAGTACTATTACAAGACCAAAGCATGGACACACAACACCTTGGAGAAGAAAAGAAAGTAAAATGTTAATGAGACGTAACTATTACGTAGTGCACAGCTAAAATACCGAATACAGTTCTGTATCTCCCTTTTTAACCAAGGAACAAAGGTTCTTCAACTCAATTTATTCTGAACAACCACAGTCATACCAAGAGGTTAATGCAGAAATAATTAGATACATGCAGAATGAAAAAAATTCTTCACATGAAGTGCTTAAAAGTTAAACTCAAGGATTTAAACAAACATGCTTTGGAAAATAATTTAATCCCTTTAAACTAACATACCATCTCAATTAAAGACTCCTCTTTTTTGTTTACAAAGATGTACAAAGGTCATTCCAGCCTCCTGTGTGAGTGATTTCCAACATGAAACTTAGAATATCTTACTAATTTTATTCTGAGCTGCAGCAGAGACCCAACAGTTACCAGTTTCACAAACCTGCCCCTTTGCAGAGCACACACTTCAGAGCATTTCTAACAGGTAAAGAATGTCAAAGAAGGATCAAATAAAAAGTAAACAACAAGAGAAAGCAAGAGAAAGCAAGAGAAAGTAGACATTCTTCCTCTCTGCCAGCAACCAGAAAGGTTGTACCACTGCAGCACAGTTGTCCAAAGAAAGTTGGGAAAGAAAACAGAAAGAAAGCAAAATCACAGTTCCAACCCCCTCAGCCACAGAAGCAGATAGTGGAATCTGCACTTCGAGTCTGCCTCTAGCTCTTGCCAAAGGAGCACGGGACAAGCTGGTCCATATCTCTTCCTAGCCTGTTATGTCTATCATGTCTTCTGTTTCTTCCTCTAACAGCTGCAGAACATATTTTCAGCCCTTTCTCAAAATGGTCTTAACTTGTCAAGAGCCCATGTTAGCACTACTTGTACCAAAGAGCTTTCATGTGAGCTGACCTATGTCTCTGTTCAACCTTCAGTAATAGAATATGACAACATCCTTAGGTCTGTGAGCTCATCTTTGACTGCCTGAATAAAGAAAGCACTGACCACTGCTTTACTTAGCTGCTTGTTTCTGACATGCTTCATACTGAGCTGGGACCTCCACATTTTTGGAAGTGACAGAAGAGGCAGAAACCAACACATTAAGAACATAATATGCAAAGTCTTGCTACGCTTTCTGATCTACCAATGTAACTACATAAGAATTACAACATGTGCATAACAAATTTGGTCTTTGCTTGTCTCTTATCTGCATGGTGCTTAGTCCTTCTTCAGGGCTTACAAGTTTTTCCCACAATGACTCCAAGATGCCATCAGCCTGCTCTAGAGAGAAAAGGGGCCAGATCAAACATAAGCAAAGAATTCAGTCTGCATTTATTACTTCCTTCTTTCTCACAACCACCCCAGAACAGCATGAGATAAATCTTTTCAGGACTGCTACATAAACAAACACAACACCTCAGCCAGCCCAGGTTACATCTCACTCACGGCAGTCCTTAGTCACAAGTGCTCCTGGTGGCCTCCTCAAATTAAGAGCGCTGTAGTAAGCAAAACAATTTAAGCAAGTTCAGCTTAAATTTGGGGGTGGTGTCTAGTAGAAACTGAAGGATATTTTCTTCTCTCTACATTTGTTGGGTTTTGCTCATTGTCAATTATAAAGATGAGCTTTTACATTTAAATACATTTCTCTGACATAACATCTCTCATCCTTACATTCTTAGCCTAGTGGTAGGGTAATTTGGTGGCAAGAACACAGTGCTAATAAAGAGTTCAAGTTCAAGTGTTTGGTGGTAGGTTTTTTGCTTGGTTTCTTTTCTTTTTCATTAGTGCCTTCATAATATCAAAATATCTACAACAAATAACAGTGCCAACACAAAAGAAAACTTATTTAGGCAAGACAAAGCACTAGAGTATCTTGTAAGAGACTGTACTGTCACCTCTTTATGAGGACTGCTAGGTTCTGAGAAGGCTTACACATAACACACCTTTCAGCAAAAAGGTCATGCTATGAGGGAGAGAACATAAAATAAGCCAAGATGAACATAGTAAATGACAAGGCAAAGAAGGTCAACAAATAAGATGCTGCAATCTGTACTCTGGTATATCTCAGCAAACTCTTCTGGTTTTGGTTCATATGAAGGGATAATATACTGCACATAGCTCAGAGATCCTAATTATATTCACAGACAAAGCATTTAACAACTTGGTCATGCTGCCACAACTCACATAGTTCAGTACTTCCACATGTGAGAGAAGACTACAAACCATAATTTTATTTGTTTCACTTACTGTAACTTATGAAAAAATGTCTGTAAGCGTTGCATATTTTTCTGCACTAAGGTTATTATCAGCTCAGTAATTTCAGTAACTGTATGGAATAGATAATGCTATATTTATAGATGCAGCCTGTGAAGTCTCAGCATCGACACAAGTTACTTACCATATAGCTGTTACAGTCTGATTAAGGGGAGATAAACCTTCAGAAACTTTTTTCTGTAATTGCTAACCAGGTGGCGGAGGGCCAACCTGCACCTCAAGTGCAACTACATATCATCTACAACCCTCATCACAGCTGAGGACATCTGTTCCAAAGCAGCACAATATGGTCACGCTGCCTGTTCAGAGCACTTGGCTGCAAGGATGTGCCTGTGCAAGCTAAAATCACATCCAACCCATCTACAGTTCTTCCTTGTTGCCGGTATAGATGTGTCCACTCTAGCTCCCTGCAGGACACTAAACTGGCAGGAGGCTTGTGCAGTCTGACCTGGCCAGGAGTGGATCTCTTCTATGTAACACAACTAGTGGAAAAACTGGGGGTGTGCACCACTTTGAGGCTTAATACAAAGACAATTTCCATACATCTATATGGTTTAGAAACTATTCAAGTATAGCAATAGTGAGACTACCTTCAGTATAGCACACGCATCTTTCTCTCCTGTTACCCAACACGGCACTCACGATGTGCAAAGCAACTTCATGTTCTCTTTGCACAACTGTACAAATTAGCATGGTAACCCTAAAAATAGACTATTTATTCTACAAAATTATTAAGGCTAGATTAAGTCAGTATACAAAAGGTTGCGGAAAAAGATACGAGACTGTCAGGTTGCTGATATTCTTCTTTAAACCAGGAAAACACTTTGCAAAAAACAGATGGAGACAAAAAGAGGATTACAACTGCTAAATCTCATGTGATGATTCAGCAAAATAAATTCAAATCAAGACAGTTTATTTCAGAAAATACGCAATTTTACTTCTTTTCTCAAATAGAAGTCTGGAATGACGCTCTCCAAAATGAACATCTTTCAGGGGAAAAAAGGACCAACATTACTGGCAAAACAAAGATGTAGAAGCAGGACGAGAAATACAAGAGGCAGCAAGCAAGACTCACCTGGCAAGTAATATCCCAGGCTTGTAGTCCTCAGTATCTCACAGATATTCTATCAATCAAGCGCTGTGATGATACTCAATGTTTGCAGCTCACATCCACACCCTATTAAACTGCGGATTTCAGCCTCATGCTCTCCTTTGGACAAAGCAGGCTATTTCTAGTAACACTTCTTCATTTCTCTCTGAATTTTAGGCCTCACCAAGATGTGTCTAGAACTGTACCAGCAGCACAGGCTGAACTACTGTACATGCAGTACTTTTACTGTTACATTTCCTAGATGCACGAGATTGCTCAGGCACACCACGTCCTGCTTCCATGACATTTATTTCACCTCTTCAAAATGGAAACACAACTTCAAAGAGGAATCAGGCTGCTCACCCGCACAGAAACTTCATATGCAAATCACTGTTTTACATGAACTGAAATGCTTTCCACAGTTGTTTCTCTAACTGACAATTTTCAGATACTATACAAAGTTCCTAATTTTATATATTAATTTTAAATAAGCCTTACATGCTCAGGGTTTTAACGTACTTCATCGCGGTTTAAGTCAAGCAAAAATACTTTTCTCAACCATATTAAATTAGGAATTCTGCTACACAATAAAGGCTGGGGTTTGTTTATTTTTCAATGTTTTTCATGTATTTGTACGCTTACAGAGCACAGGCAATTAAACTGAAGCAAAAATAAATTAAAATGCTACCTACTCCCTAGACCATTCTCCTGCAACAAAAACCACAGGCTATTTCAGAATGTTATATGGTTTGTCTATTTCATCATCAATTCCAAAAAATCTAGCAACAGAAGACGTGAAAGCAAAGGCCAGGCAGGAGCCCCCAGCCCTGCTTCTGCAGAAGCAGCATACATTGTGATAAGGCCACCAGCATCGCATTGACACTATCACTTCCAGAAATAAAAGGGCAACTGTCAAAAAATGTTGCAATTATTATAATACAGGCAATGAGCAATTATGTGACATGCTCCGAAGCATGAAAATAAGTTCAAGAATCACCAGGCAAGTTTTCAGTTAGTTCCTGATTAACTGTTCTGTTGTGGTCTGAAGCTATGCTGCTGTGCTCTCTTTAGACAATGGAGATTTTAAATGCTGTGTCAGAAATTTCTCTTCACTTATTATTCGTTTTAAATACCCATGTCTTTATCTTATAATTATATTTATAGTATTCTTCCTCCAAAGAAAGGCAGAGGTGATTTTTAAAGACTAATTCAAACTTAAGGTAAAGGATATAGCTGTTGTTTCGATGACAGTACCCATACCTAATATCTCCTGAAACAATAGCATAGACCTAGAGCTTCATGCAGAGTCCTCTCACAACTACTTTTTATAGTATTTGCTTAGAAGTCCACAACCATAAAATAAAGGACACATATAGTACATATTACAGCACACACCGCATACTATTCCATGTTACAGCAGCGTTAAAAGCTTAAGGCAGCACTTCTGTGTGTCCAACCTGCTGAGCACTGACAGCCCCGTACAGCTGTGTCAGGATGCACGGGCACACCTTCCCCCAGGCAGGCCGAGCGCAAGGAGCTGCACGCTGAGGAAATGGAAGGATAAGGATGTGTATTCCTACCAACAGGTCTCCAGTCTTAAAGTCAGTGGAAATTTAGTTTGAGATTACCAAATCCTAAATTTCCCTTCCACTTCTCCGAAAGTGAGCAGAGCCTTCAAAATGTGGTAAAGCACTTTGATTATAAGAAAATTAATCTTCCAACCACAATCATATTTAAAACTGAAATTCATTAAAATGCAGTATTTAAAGAATATTTCCTTCAGGTTCTTAATCTTAAAATCAGTATACTACTACAAAACCCTGGTCATGTTTCAATCATGCTATTAATGCTTCCACTGTAATCTCCCACACAAGATTAAAATATCAAAATACCCAAGCAAGGAGACAGCCTTCCAAAAAAAGGTAACTATCTTTCTACACCAACTATTCCTAACCTATCACATAACCTATCCAGTTAATAAACCGGACACTATGTGAACAAGAATACTAAACCAAAATAGACTTATAATCCCTCAGAGCTGAGTCGCTTAGACGAAAAAAATGACAAGCCTTCAAAAGGAATTTGTGATTTCCATGGGTAATTGTTTAGGTAATCATTCAGAAGACCTAAAAAACATTAGAAATCACTTTTGAAGGGAGAGCTCAAACCCAAATTAATTCAGTAACAGCTTTATCTTTTTTCCCTAGAAGATTACCAATATTAATCTAATAATGAATAATCCCTCAAGTCAACCAGCCCTTAAAATAAACACAGTGCTATGCTGAAAATTATCTCACCTCAGCAGAAATCTAACTCTAAAGCATAGGTTCAGCAACAAAACTGGGGCCTAAACTAGTTTAAAGAATATCTGTTTCTTGAAAGTACTGAATATTAGATTAACTTTTCTGACATTAACTGCAGCACCAATAAATCCCTGTCTCTTTTGAAAAATAAACACAATCCTAACCAGTTTTAAAGTCCTCAAAAATGCATGGAATGAGGCAACTAATTACCTCCCACTTATACAAAAACTATCAATACTATTTATCTGTTTTATTAATAACACTTGGTAAGCTTTACCACACCTCACTTTGAGAAAACTATGTTAAGAAACTCAGCAAGTGTTTACCAGCCAGGCTGCTCAAGAGCAAAAAAAGTCCTGACAGTCAGACAGACCCACTGTTTAATCATAGCCACATTCTGATCTGCTCCACTTGGAGGGAACAGAGATGGCTTTCAGGAAAGTCTCGTTCCAAAATCACATCTCAGCTTATCTCACAAACTTCTACTTTCTTACACTGAAAGCCACTGAAAACAACACTCTGATGTAAAATCAGAAACTGACGAAGCACTGGTATTTTTTTCCTAGAAATTCATTTTGGAAACATTGCAAGCACTTCAGAAAAACTATTCTCGCACCAATCGGTGAGCGCTCAAATCAGCAGTATTTTATGCACCCATTTTGCTTGCGGGTCCGCGCAGTGTCCCCATCCTGCTCTCACTTGCCAGCCCATTCCCACGCTATCCCTGCCTCTTCCCGAGGGGAGCTGTCACGCCGTGTCCCGCGGGGCTGTCAGAACCGCGCTCCGGCTCGCACTTGTGCTCTGAAGCAAGAGCAAACATCCTCCCGAGAGGAGGGCAGAGCAAACAGCGCTCTCCAAACAAAGCAAGCGTACCTGCCGGGGCGTTTATCTGCTCCAGGAAAAGGTGGGATACCGCGCCCGGCCGCACAAGGATGTGCAAACCGGATCAGAGCACCCGGCGGCCCTGCCCCGAGCGCCCCGGCGTCCCCCTCACGCCGAACCAGAGCGCGGGGCCCGGCCCCGGCCCGCGCGGCCAGAACGGCCCGAGCAGCGCAGCAGGCGCGGAGGAAGCCCCGCGGGGCGGGAGCCGCCCG
>VWPU01015140.1:0-19830 GCA_013398955.1 Callaeas wilsoni
GTTCCTTCACCACAACAAAGAGTTAAACAGCACAACTCCAAAGCGCAGGTCCCTGTGTGCGTGGGAGGGAAGACACTCACTACTTGCTTCCCGTGTTTTGGCTGTCCCAGCCGGGAGATGATTTGTGGATGTTTCAGCTCTGTGTACATCTGCACCCAGACCACGAGGACGCTGCTCTGCAGCTGCCATGTGCTGCCTGCGCTGGGAAACGGGGCCTCCGAAGGGCAGTCACTGGGATCGCTGGGAACTGCACTGCTGCTCTGGGTGTGAGACAAGCACAGGAATGGTCCCTCTCTGGCACAGTCACGAGTAAACACGGGCAGAGCTCAAGACACAAGGGACTGCTCCTCGCTTCCATTTCGACAAAAATCCTTCAAAATATCTCCATGTTTGGCCTTTATACTCTTACTGTAATAAGTATATGCAGCAAAAGAACGTAACATAAGGCTTAATTTATGCCTGCTACAACTTGCTCTAAATTTTAATATCAGAACCATATTTTAAATTGTCTTCACTATTACTCATTTCATACTTTCTTGCATGCTGACTTAAGTACAGTCTGAGAGCTGGCTCTGCTTATCTTGGGAAATTTTTAAAAGAAAGAGAAGATAAAAGATTTGCTTATCTTAAAAGATCTTAGAATCTTTCTAACTCACATTTTTCTAACTCACTTTAACCTGGTCAGGGGGCAGCTTGGGCAGGTTGGTTACGTGCTCACAGGCAGTCTTCTGAATGTGTAAACATATTGCTTCAAAGAAACCCTTCCTTTGCTACTGGCCATTCTCCAAAGGAATCACTGCAGATTAACACCAGCTTTTAAATTCCATTTTCAAAATCTGAAGGGCTCAGGACTGTTAAGTTTTCCTCTACAAGGTGTTGATTATTTGAATAATATTAACTATGCATTGTTGTCTATGAACGCTTTTACAAGCACCAATGTAATCCTCCAAAAATCACCTTAACGAAAAATAAAACCTCACCCAAACCCAACCAAAAATCCACTTTCATGATACTTCCATTCCAATTCAGGAATCTGAATTTTGTTTCATGGGTAAAGTTTTAAATATGGATGAAATAAGTTAGTCACATATGTTGGGCTGACCAAGTACAAAGTCATTTAAAGATTTCTCCTTCTGGAGCACATGTTATTTTATTAAAGTAGGTACCCTCTACTGTTAAAATATTTGACTGGAGTGGGGAACGTAAGACTATTTTTACACAGACATTACAGCAAATTTGAATCATTCCAAAACATCAAAGAGAAAAAGGATGGAAATGAGAGAACAAATCCCACTTGGAGAATAATGTGGCTAAAAAGTCAGTTCTTAGCCATGACCACGATGAAACAAAAACTTGGAAACAAAACTCAGATGGAGAATTTGAAAGAGTACTGCATGATTAGATTTATTTTGGAGAGGTCTGTGGTCATGATATAGATATGGGCTGCTAGTGTCACTTTTATTCAAATACCTCTATTTTAAGCATTTTTCTGATTTTTTATGCCATTTTATTCCTTGCTGCTTTCCTACAACAGCATCTTGCCTTTGATTAGAAAAATTCCTAAATGCCTAAAACCTTGTCTTTCAAAAACAGCTGAAGTTAGGACAACCTAACTTCAGCCACCCTGAATATTAACATCTTCAACCAGTCCTGCTTTTTGAGAACCACACAAAATCCAGGATGCTGCCTGTGACTGAGCCCTGAGGTACAGAAGAGAACCATTTCTTCATAAAAGACAACAAACTGGGCAGAGAAACAGCAGCAGCCTAAATTCATGCAATTGTTAACAAACATCTGTTGCCAAGAGATGTTTTGCAGCAAAGAAACAGATGCAGACTGTCTAAACACATCGAGCCTGCGCAGTGGGGACAGCAGACAAATAACAGAAGAAAGGTTTGCCAAAACCCCCCAACCTCTCAAATGGCTGAATTAAAAGGTGTTAAGTAACCATGGAAGAGATGTTAAAATAAATATGGATCCACAATCTAAGAACCTACCACGCTCTTGACCAAATAGTGTTTCAAGCCTTTCTTACATTCATCTGGACTATGGAAATTTGTGTCAGGTTTCACGGGTTCTGTCCTCAAGACAGACTGCTTCAGAGTAAAGGAATAAACCTATTCTGGACACAAACACAGAATTCCTACCCAACACACTGACAGGACAGACTGCATTCAGCAACTGGCACTGGTATAAAGTATCTCATAAACCTGTTTTATGAAGTATTTCACAAAACTGTTGTCATACCTGGGCCAAGCAGCGGGGACCGGTTCGGCTGGGCACTTGACTGGTGCGATGGCTGAGGTTCAACCATGTTGGTGTTGATAATGGTGCTAGTGGTGGTGGTGTTGGTTGTGGTACTGCTCTGAATTATAGGATTATTTCTATCCCACATGTTTACAGTCTTGTTGTTGTTGTAATTTGGGTCGCCCCAAGCTGAGGTACCATCATCGATTTCCATCTTGCGGCGAATGGACGGTGGAGATGGCTCTTCCCAGCCAGTTGCCTCACAGTTCTCTTTTTGTTTGGCTGGCACTGGCCCACCAACCCACCCTGACCCCGTCTGTTTTACAGAAGCAGCTCCTCCCCAGTTACTGACATTGTTGTCCTGGGGTTTATTAGCCCAATTTTGTTGGGGGCCTGGCTTTAAAGATTCCCCCCAACTTGTACCTGTATTAGCCTTGCTGTTTGTGCCATTTCCCCACCCACTGGTCCCAGACCTCGTGGAATCATTCCAGCCAGACCCCGATCTATTGTCAGAATCCCATCCAGATCCATTCTTCTTCCCATCACCCAAGTGTCCAGGAACAGATGATGAATCTGTCCAGTCTCCACCTCCTGAAGTCCAGCTTGGATTTGATTTCTGTCCATCTCCCCAGTTTTGAGATTTGGGTTTCTGAGGTTCACCCCAGGTAGGTGATTTGTCCTCCTGATTTGCGGTCCCACTCCAAGCGTGGCCGCTTTTGGCAGCAGCAGCATTATTAACAGTAGTAGAGCTTGCTGACTCTCCCCACCCCCCCGGGCCATTTGGTGCTTTGTTGTTATTGTCTCCCCAACCTGTATTTGTTGGAACAGCTGCCGGTGGAGAGTTGACCCACCCAGATACTGAAGAGGTATTTGTACTGTTCATGATGGACCCATCGTTCTTCCCCCCTGAGTTTGAAGATTGAGTAGCTGCACAACCCCAGGCCTCTGTTCCATTGTCATTCTTCCGTTCAGACCTTGGGGACTCTTCAAATTCCCAGGCAGTGTTTTGCTTTACAGGGGTCTGTCCCCACCCTGTATTGGACAGGACCCTGGGGTCAAGGTCATTTCTTGGCAACTGAACTTGCCCTTGGTCTATCATCCCTTTGTCTCTCCTCCTGCCCTCTCCAGCCCCCTCCCTCCCAGTACTGCCTTCATTTTGACTCCCACCGCTGTCGTTGCTTCCTTCACTAGCCGTGGTGCCAGATGCTGCAGCTTTGGCCCAAGAGTTCATTTGTTCATTGCCCTGCTGCATGGCAGGATTCGGACTGGTAACACTCGAGCTATCCCACCCTGTTGATCCTTTCCCATTGATGTCGCTATTGGAATGCTGGTTTGGGGGCTTGCCCCACTCCCCGTTGACACCGTTGCTGGCGCTGCGGTTGGGGTGGCCCCACGCTCCAGAATGCACACTGCCAACCCCGCCGCTGCCACCGCCCCTGCCCCACGCCAGGACCCCGGGGCCAGAGGGAGGCCCCGAATCCCACGCGTTCGCTCCGTTTCCTTCCTTCTGCACAGCACTGCTGGATCCGTTTTGTTTAGCACTTAATGCTGAGTTCACAGTGTCTCCATTCCCCTGACTGAACCCAGAATTGCTGTTTCCTGCGGCAGGATTACCTGGGGACATCCCCCATACTGAACTGCCCATTCCTTCACCACTGCCCCCGCTGACTTGAGAAACCGCTGTTCCGTTAGCACCAGGAAGGCCTTGCAGGTGGGGCGGGATGATGGCCCCCATGCCCACGGCCATCCCCCAGTTCGGCAGTCCGTTTGTCTGCATTGCATTGATAGGGTTTGGTGAAGAGTTCATGGGGTTAGTGTTATTTGGTCCATCAGTGTTAAGGTTCTGAGGTTGTACGCTGAAAGACACATTCTGAGAAGTGGACGTTTGTGGTTCTGTGCTCTCTTGCGGCAGCAAGTTTCCCCAAGCACCTAAGGTGCCTGTTGGGTTCCCATTCTGGTTGCCCATGTTCTGACCTATGGCACTGACTGGACTGCAAATACTGGAAGGGTTGCCTGCTCCCACAGTTCCTTCATGTCCAAGTACAGGCCAGGCAGCTGGATTGGCATTAGGGTTAAGGTTAAGATTAATGCCAGCATTCGAGTTGGAAGCACCCCAGCAGTTCTGACTTCTACCGTCTCCCATCATGTTGTCCATCTTTCCATCCCCACCACTGGCAGAGCAGTGAGCTAGGCCAGAGCTGGAGCCCGCAGCCACCCCCCACACCCTGGCCGAGCCGCCGTTGCCGTTTGCTCCACCAGCTCCAAGGGCACTCTGGTTAGAAGTGCTTTGGACGAGTGCTCCGTTGGCGCCATTATTGCCATTAGTTTTCTTTGTATGTCCAGTGAAGTTGCCTTGGGCACTCCCTGTAGCCATGCTACTGTTCTCTGAGCCACAGTTGGAGGCAGAGTCAGTGTCTGTAGTACATTCTGAGGCAGACTCAGTCTCAGCTCCGGTAATGGAAGGCCACGCTTCCTTGTCAGTCCTGTCTATTATCACTTTATCCCAGCTGCAGTTGCCTTCACTCCTGAAAGCGGGCTGCTGTCCCCAGTGGGAATTCTCATAATGGTCTCCCAATCCACTGTGGCTGAGATCTGCAAGGATCCAAGGTTAAAAATGAGTCCACTGTTCAAGCACTGTTTTACATCACTAGTTACAACACTACATTCCGCTAAAATTTAGAGTACATTCTCTAACATAATACAGCCATTTTCCTCACTACAATGGAGCACGATGCTCATATTAATTTGTTTGCTTTTTTTTTTTTTAATCTGGCAAAACTCTCAATTAAAATAACTAAACAATTTCATTTTAGAACAGAAGAAGTGTTTGGTAGCCCACACTGTAACAGTAAAGATAATAAGCAGGCAATAAATAAGAAGAGCAAATATACTAACCTATGTGAAAAGACTAAGAAGCAAATTTGGAAAAAACACTGAAGAGTATCTAGCAGACTCTTACCATTTATTTTGACTCAATTCTCATTCTTCAGAGAAACATAAAGAAAGAGTATCCAATAAAAAAAATGTAAAATGTCTGCCTGCCCTGAGATATTACATACACATCCACATCACAACACACTAAATTCATACTGCATTTAGGTTTGCAACCCTTCCCAGAAATAAAGAAACAAATACAGACAACAACCTTTACTGTTAGGTGCCAATTATAAACACCACTAATGTATATTTTAGCAGAGAACTTAGGCACCTCTAAATAACTGATGGTTTTGTCAAGAAACTTACCTCTCACAGGCTTTACTTGTGATTTAAACATCATTTTGCATTTGTACACACAATCCCCTGTGTCCCCAAGCCAATGAAAAGTGATGCTGTGCCTTTTCAGCACTGCCACATCCTCAAACACAGACACTAACCCAAAAAATTAATCCAAAGCTCTTGAGCACCCTGCCTGCTCGCCAGGGTATGAAGTTAAACTGGAAGGCACAACACGTGTCACATTAAGAATTCAAGCTTTGGTCAAGATTTTGCATTTACTTTCCATCCCAACTGCTCAGCACAAGATTATTTCTCTTAGTTTCTTTCGATAGGAATTTGATAACAAGTATTTCAGTCTGATCCAAGAGATTTGTATGGGAGACAATCTGCAGAAGAGTTCCTCTTAACTGCTTGCACATATCAAAGTAATAAATTTTGGATACCAATTATTTTTACTTGCTTTAAATCTGCTGAAACAAGGCTTCTACTCTTTGTGATTTGTGAATAAAGTGAATATTTTTGTGGGGAAGATGGATGCAACAAATCTCCCAAACAAGTTGTTAACAACGAATGCCTAAAATGAATTAATTTAAATCGCAAATATGTTGGTGTGATTAGCTCCTCCAATTAGAGGTGTTCTGATACTGCAAAAATTACTCCCAAGATTAGAAAAAGCTCTCTCTCTCTTTGACAGTCTTGTTCACACATTTCACCTGTAGCTTTTTAAGGTGATTACTTGGCTGCCTTATGAAGATTTTGCAAGATGAAGAAATAACATGCTAAACCAAGCCAGATTGTTTTTTTTTTAATTTAAATTAATTGAAGCAGATGAAAGAATTTTAGAGAAAGGAAGGGAAAACATTCTTAGTTCATCACCTGTCTTCTCATGATACCAAGAAAAGACCTAAATCACAGAAAGACCTGAATAATCAGAGAAAATAGAATTGCTTGGATTTGAAGGGACTTTAAAAATCATCTCATTCCACCCCCCTTCTATGAGCAGGGACAACCTTCCACTATCCCAGGTTGCTCCAAATCCCATCCAACCCGGCCCTGGACACTTCCAGGGATGGAGCAGCCACAGCTTCTCTGGGCAACCTGTGCCAGGACCTCACCACCCTCACAGGGAAAAATTTCTTCCATAATAATTGACAAGTGCATGACAAATCTGAAAGAATGTGAACGGAACCACTTGGAATTACCTGGATTCCTTCCTCTACATGCAATGGCTGGAAAGGAAGAAAGCATCCTGTTATTCCTGGATCCAGGTATAACTGGTAGAGCACAGAGCTAAGGAAGCACGTTGAACATTTACCTGATGATCTAGATTTGCTACACAGGTGTTAAACAGAGACCAGAATCCCAGATAAGACATGGAAGGGGAAAGCAGGCTGTGAAATGACTTTAAAAGGGTCAGCAGGGTCAGAGAAATGAGCCGAGGAGCATTCTTAGCAGAGCAGGAATGAACAAAGGGAAAAAAGCAGCAGCAGGCCAGGCCAGAAGATAAGAAGTTGAGGCAACCAAGGAATCAGATAAGAGGAGTTACACGAGATTTTTTTCAACCCTGTGGGTGGTGCGACTCAGGGCTGCGTTTGAGCCTTGACAGAAGGATTTGAAAGTGGCTGGAAATCCATTGTTCCAACGAAAGGTCTCATCAAAGCCGAAAGCTCAGCTCCGTGTGCGGGTGCTGGGAGAGCGACGGCGCTGCCCGAGCAGAGCTGTGCAGGGCAGGCTGGGCAAGGAGGATCAAGAGAGCGCCCAGGACGCCGCCGTACTCACAGAAACAGCACCACGGCCGAGATGAGATGAAAGGGAGTTGCTCGTTTAATCATTTCTTTTCTCCTCTCCCCCAAAGATGGTGGTTAAAGCAGTGCTCCAATTTGAGAGCACTTAGGAGACAGAAAATAAAGCAAGGGGTGGGACTGAAGATGATGAAACAGCTTAGAATGATTGCTGAGAGCAGGGAGCAAAACAATTCGTTAAATAAGAGACCAGATTTTGAGGAGCAGTAAGAGAAACACGAACAAAAGAAAATTATGAGGGAGAAGAACCATAAACCCCAAGAGATGGCCATATTAAGAGCAGAAAATGGTCAAATGCCTGGGCTTGGCCAAGCCCAGCTACTCCAGGCAGGATCCCACCAGGAACACGTGGCTGGGAAGCGCCACACGCGCAGCTCCAACCGCTGGGCTTCCCAAGGCTTTGCAAATCCAGGTGCTCCCTGTCCTGTACCGTCGGCACGGTCGCTCTCCCCGAGGTTCAGACGATTCCCTCGACAATAAGCAGGGACTAATCTGAAAGTGGTGGCTTCGGTAGGGATTACAATAATTCTGTGTAGGGGACACAAATCAGCAATCCCCTCTGGAGCAGCGGGTCCCTGTGCTGTGCCTTCCCTGCTCCAGAGGCAGCGGGATCCCGCTGGTGCCTTCCACAGGCCACAGATTCAAAAAACAGAGAAAAAACTATGCAATAACCTCATGGTGTCCAACATCCACCGGAACAATCGGTTCTAACACCAAAGGCTGCTGCCATAAAGCTCGTAAGAAAAATGACAGATGAAGAGAATGGGGAAAAAAGAGTCAAAAAATGAACAGAAACCTGCAAAAACTGGGTCTTTGCTGTCAAACCAAGAGTTTGAGTACAGATCTTGAATAGAGTTCAGTTTTACATTCTTGTCTCTAGAAGCAAGTAACAAAAAGGCATTTTTCCATTTTCTTTTAACTAAAAGGAGTTTGCTTCTATTAAATAAATAATGAGTAGCACAGTCTTACTTAATCAGTAAAAATCATAAACATTTGGGAAAAATAATGAAAGTAAAATATTTTATATGATTAAATCTAGAGAACTTTTCTGTTTGGGGATTTTTTTTGAAAATGCAGACTTCCTCCAACCTTCTAGGAAAGTAACTCTTCATGGAAACTCCCGATATTTTCTTTTCTTTTCAAAGTTGTTAAGATTGAAATGGAAAACCCATTTAAAAAATTCTTAAGAATTGGTTCATCTTTATTTATGCAAAGATGTGAAATAAAAGCACTGAGTCCACCAGAAGCATTTCTATCCCTCCTCTGTGAGCTGAGCAAAGACTGTAAACAAGGCACGAGGAACAGGAGCCACAGGTATTCCATGTTAGCAAATCCTAGTGCTGGGACACTACAAAGTGAAAACTATTTTTAAATTAATACTTTGTGTTTCAAAATCTTAATGATGCATCTTTTATAAAATTTCATTCCCTTGACCAACAACATTTCTTCAGCCATCAGGAAGGAAATATTAATTTGAGGATAATGGCTCCAATTTGTTTTTAGCAAGCACAGAACTTCTGTCCAACTGCAACCATACATATGACCTGAAAAATGCACGGCTCTGATCAGTATAACCAATAGCACGAGGGGGCTGTTTTGTTTTGCTGTTTTTTTAAGATAATATCCTTTAATGGGGTGGGAGGAGACTGCTGGTGTTATTACGTACTGTAGCCAATGTACTTGACCAGCCTCAATTCAGCGCTTATTAAAAACAGAAAACGTTTTTGGCTGTGTTGGGTAATGACTAATTAGTTGCAAAATCAGTTTAGTGTTTACATAGATTACAAATGCAAAGTATAAGTAGAGTGAAATGGGAGAAGCTGTTGCATGCATTTCTCAGAAAAGCAAAATACTTTGCCTGCACAAGCAACTGACCCCAAACTTCCATCCTCCTCTGAAAATGTCATTTACAATCATATTTAATTTCTTTTTCAACTGAGTTAAAAGTAACTATCCTCACAGCTTCCACTGCAGTAGTTAGTTCGAATGCTGTGCAGTAAAACCTCGTCTCCCCAGCTATAACACAACATTCAGATGACTTTGGAACCAAAGTACCGACAGGGTACGAAATGGCAAAGCCTGGGATAAACTTTTAATGGGACATTATTAATAAATTGTGCTCACCCCATTTTAAGTCAGATCTAACAGTGACTCCTCTCTTATGACTCGTGTTATTTTTCAGTCCGTGTTTGTCATGTAACAACAACCAGACCCCCTGGCTCGCCCTGTGCCGCCCGAAGGACAGATGACAGGCGGTGCTCTCTGCTCTGACATGCAGAACACAGAAAAATCCCAAGGGCCACTGACAGTCCCACTGGGGATTTTCCTCAGCACACAAAGGTTAGTGATCCCGAGTAGGGAGATGAGAAAAAAGGGCAAATTAATTTCTCCCCTCGTCTCCCAAATATAGTTTTCAATTCAACACGAGCAGATCTTTAAAATATTATAAAAGAGTTTTTCCAAATCTAAATTAAATAGGAATTGCCAGGAACATTTTCAGTGCTAAATCAAATGTAGCCTAATTTCACAAAGAAAACATGACATAAGCATCTATTCTGAAGCACAAAATATAAAGCAGAAAATTTGGGCATTGTAGTGCTAATATTTCAGGCTACCTGCTGCATCCAGCTCTAGGCACAGAGACAGATTTGAAAACTGGCATCTATCTGAAGCCCCTACAAAGCTCACTCACAACAAGTCTCATGGATTGAGGAAGCTGAAATCTTGCACAGCACACATAACGTGGAAAGGCAGAAAAGAGATGGAAGCATTGAATAAAGCAGCTTTATTTATTTTAAAACTAAACCATAGCTAAGCCCACACAGGGGAAAGCCTGTTATCCCCTTTTCATTTTCTGCACTACGACATTCAAACGTAGTTCCTTCCCTCTGATGCTGAAAGCTTTCAAATGCATTAAGAAAACAAGCAAAAATAAACAAGATTTTTCATTATTAGTAGAGATTCCACTAAATGCTACCTCTCCGACACAAAAGCAGCAGTAGCAAACACCAAATCATTGCATTTTTCTGCTCAGTGCAACATATCTTTACAAGCAGCTCGCTGCGAAGACGCCATTTTATCAAACCTGAAACGCAGCCAAAAGCTCAGGACGCTGTGCTGCTGCTCTCTCGCTGAAATGTTATGTAATAAATTGATTTAACAGAAGCAGATGCTATTTTCTCAGGGTTAGGGTTACTTTCTCTCTTTTTTTGGCTCTAAAAAGGGCTGATGGGTAATAAAATACCTGAAGAAAGGAGCCGCCCAACCATCCTAGGAGACGCTACATTGTGTGCAGAGCTGTTTCTACTCCTGCCTCTACGTTCTCCAGGGCTCCCGGCTTCAATATGTCGGCTGTGTACAGTGTAAGCCTCATCCTGTAGAGCTGCCAAGAAAATCTCTCTGTGCGAGCGCGCGCCCAGACAACCTGCGAGCTCGGCCGGGCCTCGGCTGCACTGGCTATGGAAATGCCCTTTCCACGCACAGCCCTCCTCCCCCTTCCCCGAGCTCCGCTCCTCGGCTCTAGGTGAAGCTATCAACAGAGCAGGATTTTTAAGCTTTGATTATCTAATTGCAGCTGACACTAAACCGATCTTCCTTCCTCTTTAAATTCTTTCAACTGTCACAAAACATTTTCACTTCAGGACCCAGCTACAATTAGCGCCCGTAGCTGCTTTTCTGCCGCTTTTGAAAGTCAGCCAAGAGAAGACGTGGGCACTGCTGAACGTCTGCCCCGGCTCCTGCCTCCTGCCTGGAGTCCTCCTCCTTCCTCCTGCCTCCGCTCCTCCCCGGCGTCCTCCTCCTGCCTTCTGCCCCAGCTCCTGCCCGGCATTTTCCTCCTTCCTCCTGCCCCAGCTCCTGCCCAGAGTCCCCGTCCTGCCTTCTGCCCCAGCCTCTGCCTGGACGCCTCCCTCTTCCTCCTGCCTCAGCTCCTGCCTGGAGTCCTCCTCTTTTCTCCTGCCCCAGTTCCTGCCCGGAGTCCTCCTCCTTCCTCCTGCCTCAGCTCCTGCCTGGAGTCCGCCGCCTTTCTCCTGCCCCAGTTCCTGCCCGGCGTCCTCCTCCTTCCTCCTGCCCCGTGCCTTCCTCCATTTCCCAGCCCCATCTCCTGCCTCCTGCCCAATGCCTTCCTCCCTTTCTCAGCCCCATCTCCTTCCTCCTGCCCAGTGCCTTCCCTCTATTTCCCAGCCCCATCTCCTGCCTCCTGCCCAATGCCTTCGTCCCTTTCCCAGCCCCATCTCCTGCCCAGTGTCCTCCTCCTTTTCCCAGCCCCATCTCCTGCCCGGTGTCCTCCTCCTTTTCCCAGCCCCATCTCCTGCCTCCTGCCCAGAGTCCTCTCCCTTTCCCAGCCCCATCTCCTGCCCGGTGTCCTCCTCCTTTTCCCAGCCCCATCTCCTGCCCATCACCCTTCCTCCCCTGCCTCATCATTCTCCTCCCTGCCCCGGCTCCTTCCTTTGCCAAGCATCCTCTCCCCTGCCCCAGCTCCTGCCCGCTGCCCTCCTCCCTGCCCCAGCAGCAGCTCCCAAGTCCCAGATGTACCCTGGACTGCTGCCAAGCCCTTAATGACTTCCCTGCCTCTATCTAAACCAGCTCTAAGTGGCAAACGCGAGCGCATTAATCAGCGGCGCGGTTGTTTATAGAGGCAGGGAAGAGCTGCCCGAACAATGCGGCAGGAGCGGGCGCTGGCTGCGCCTGCACAGCGCGACCGACCATCTTGGAACAGCCCGGGCCGGGCGCCTCGGCTCCCTCCGAGCCACAGAACACTCAGAGCGAGCAGAACGGGGTCAGCTTTACATTTTTAGGACCTAAAGATCATCATAAATTCTGAGATGGCGTAGAGGGCTTTTATCAGCGTGCACACGCAAATCTCGAAGGCTAATTTACACAAACTTCCAGCACGTCCAATACACTCCTTTATGATCATTTCCCCTCCTACCTGCCCCAAATACATATTAATGATGTGGTAAATGGGGCACGTTTCAAATTTGCTGTTTCAGTTCCTGTCAGGGGCTCATCGGAGCCGTGTGGCCCCTGTGTGCTGGCTCTCACACCAATGGCTCTTTAAAGCTTCAGCCACACTCTCAGGGTCGCTGCCACTCCACCACCGAGGCACAATCGCTGCTGCTATTTTGGGCTCGAGAACTGCTCCACTGAAGGACGCCTGAAAACAGCTGGTTTCCTCCTGAAGACATTTATTCTCCGTTTCTCTGCAATAGTCTCTGAATACCGGTCGACCTCAACCTCATTTCAGAAACGATAGATAAATGAAAATCAAATCTGTTTGGTTTTGTTTCTATTCAGAAAATGACTTCAAATGCACCTAGAAACTAGGCTTGAGAGTCAATTTTGCAATAACGAGTTTAAGTGGAACTATTGTTGTGGTATATTACATTCCTTTAAAACCAACTATACATGATTGTAATTCCCATTAGTTAAAATTACATATCAAAACTGAGCTCCTTGTATTTTTCTATAAATAACACAAACTTCCTACAATCAACTTCAATTTATGAAGGCAAGTATTTATACAGGGCACCTATTGAAGGGGACTCTTTTTACCAGTCAGGGGTACACAAAAAGGCAAAGAAGAAGCCCAAGAACTGAGTCAGAGCCCACTAAAATGCCTGGGAGCAAAATGAAGTGCAACCAACTGTGGTGGCAGAGCACATCCGTTCCCTTCCTATCCTGGACCAACTTCGATGGGGAATGTGTCTCATAAACTTGAAATTTGTAATTATTAAAAACTGAAGACTAAAACCAGGGATTTGAGAGGTGGTGCAGCCCACTCACCTGGCCTAAGGAACTACTCCTGACACATACCAGGTGACATTGTCCCAGTCCAGCAAGGAAGGCCTCCAGCAATGGAGCCTGCTCATTCCCAAGTGCTCTATCTCACTTCTCAAGGCAGTTTTCATATGGGCCTGGTTTTCCTAATGTCCACCCTTCATCTTCCTTGCTGAAATTTAAGCCCATTATTTCTTATCTGATCCATCACAGGCACACAGAACGTATCATTTTCTTCCCTGCAGCAGCCATTTAGGTATCTCAGCATTTATAATTCCAATCTTCCTTTGACTCAGGAGCTTCAATTCCTTTCTTCTTGGTAAGGCTTTTTTCCAAGATCTCTACCCATTCCTGTTGCGTTCCTCTGCTTCTTCTAAGTGGTGCCTTCTGAAGCACGGTACCTCCAGCTGGAATGTTCAGAGGCCTCACCCCACACATCCCAGGGGAAGCAGTGCTGCCTCTATCCCCCAGTGACTGTTCTTTTTTTAATTCATTAATCAAGTTTACCCTGGGACCAGATCCTTTTTTGCAGCGTGAGATCCACACACCTATATCTGGCTACAGAGCTGCTCTGGCCAAAATAAAGAGACTTTCCCGTTTCTTTATTTCCAATCCAATTACACAGTTGTGTCGCCACTATTCCATACTGTAATTTTGCCTTTCTGTTGCGCTGCACTCTTCTCCAGTTGGTCTCCATCAAAAATTTATTGAAGGCTGTTGTTTAACTATCCCCTTTGGCATAACCTGCTCTCCACAAACCCTGGTGACTCTGCTTTTCTCTCCTGAAAAGTACAGCATGCACAGAAACGGCTGCTTTGGTGTTTTTTTTTCCTAGGATCATTCTAACAGTTACTCTGACTGATTTACACTTCCTCAGTTCCAACTTTCTCACCTCTTAACATTGGTTGGCTTTTTTCTCTTTTGTAGTTTTCATACTCTCAAAGTGACCACATTGCTCCAATCCATCCTCTACTTAGTCTACTATGAATGTCATTATTTCCAGACAACTGGAAACTCTATTTCCTGAAGTACTCTAACTCACTGTAGCTTTAGGTCTAAGTTTACAGATGAAGGGGAAAGGTATTTAAAGTATTCCTGATGCCATCCATCAGTGGTTCCTTTTGTCCCACTGACCTTGCTTTTACTACTGACTGACTCTATGAAAGAGTCAGCTCTTTGTTCACTGGGGCTTTTTTTCCTCCTAACTGCTACAAACATCTTTATTTCTTTCTAGTAGCATTATATGCAATTCCTGAGCTGTACAAATTCAGCTTTCCTGTAATTTTCACATGACCTTAGTGCACATCTGGGACTTTCTCCTCTTCCCAAGGACCAAACTCCTATTCCCTGGTCACTTTGACTTTAGCTGCTCTCTACCTTTTACTTCTCCACCATCAGGACAGGTCCTGTTACTCGGTCTCTTCACATGCTTTGTCAGAAGACTGCCACCTGCACATTTCCCCACCTTGCCAGACTGTTTCCTGACCTTTCCTTCCTCACAGACACCTGGGCAGTTCCTGTCCCTGCCTGTCACAGCAGCACAGCCATCCACAGTGAAGCGGGAGAAGAGATGCAGCTCTGCAGCTCCTGAAGCAAAAGCAGCCACCTTTGAGCCATCAAGCTTTTGCACAGCCCCACTCTTTGAAAGTGGGGACAGCAAAACTACAAAAGCACCTCAGTTATTTATCCTTCCACAGACTTCTATTTTTCCTTCTCCCTGTGAAAAATTCTAATCACTGTCAAAGAGATTTGAAGCAGCAGATTTATTTTTCATGCTCTGCTGCCTGATGTCAGATAACATACACAATACAGAAAAATTTGTTCCAAAGATTACTTTACTGATGAGTTTTTACCATAACTTTTCATTCCTAATACCTGTATTTGGGCTATACAGAGCTTGCCATTTCCCTGTATTCAAAGCATTATATGGAATTTTTGAAAATTCTGATGGGAGTCAAAACTCTCCACGAGCTGAGACTCACTCCCCACAACTTTCCCATCACTGCAGTTCAGAAAATGTTCATCATCCAGGAGACAGTACCATGGGTTAGATCCCTTCTCCGTGTTATCTGCTACATTTATGTCCCCATGTGATGTTTGAACTTCCTTTTGTCTCAATATACACCTGGAATCAGTGACCTTTGGGAACACTGCCTGACTTCCAGGGCCGCAGATCACACACCAAGTGCTACCAAATGCTAAACAAAGCCCCTAGGAACAACATGAGAAGACAGAAACACAATCATCTCTTACACCTGAGCATCCCCTTACAGCACTAATTCAGTGAGACTACTGGCAAAAAGAGTAATCAAGTCAAATTCTGGTGATTTTCCCATGCTTTGATCCCACTAGTAGGAAAACTTTTCCAGAGCCACGTTACAGAAATGTGTGCACAGTGATGAGATGCACAGTGGAGTGCTCTGCAAACTGTGGCCAACACAAGTGTGTAAGGATGGGAGCTGTCAGGAATTCCTTGGCAGGATGGGATTGTGAGTTTGTCATACACAGTCACCTGCCAACACAAGTGTGTAAGGATGGGAGCTGTCAGGAATTCCTTGGCAGGATGGGATTGTGAGTTTGTCATATACAGTCACCTGCCAACACAAGTGTGTAAGGATGGGAGCTGTCAGGAATTCCTCAGCAGGATGGGATTCTGAGTTTGTCATATACAATCACCTTCCACTGAAGGAGCATAAAGAGCCAATTCCTGTGATTCCAAAGAAACATCACTATGCTGCTTTCTTCATTTGAGATCAACAGCCATGACATAATGAAGCACATCATCCAGGTATTATGGAGAACACTTTTTTTAAAAAGTGTCTTTTCTATATAAAGTGTGAAATTATATACATAGGAAGTGTGCAAACACAATGAATAATTATTACCCAATTTCTACTTTAAAGCCTTTAGTGTTCCAACTATTACATATGAAAAATTCTGCTCTGGGAGATCCAGAATAAAACCATTTCTAAAGTTTCTGGTTTTAATTGTGTAACTTTCCAACTAAAAGCAAAAACACAGTAATGTTTTGCCAGCAAAGATATGCTGCTAATGGAATTGCAGAATATGGGCCCAAAGAGGTGAAGTTCAGCAAATCATTTCCATAAAAGCACTTTTCACATGTGCTTTGTTTGTCAAAGCTCAGCCTGTTTGCAATGCCTCCAGGAGATCAAGCTCAATCTTATTTCAGACTTTTGAAATTAAACTTTATTAATATATTTCAGAACTGCTTTGGCACGTGCATGCCTTACCAACAACCATCACAAATCACAATGAGCTGAACTGCTCAAGCTGAATTGTTCAAGCATGACTTTAGAAGAAAGGTCTCTATTACTTTGCTGGATCTGATGAAACAACTGTACGTCAAAGCTTATCAGTGTTGTCCAACTATACTGACTGGCTTTAAAAGGCCTGATATCTCTCCCTAAAACTTTTCTCTAAATTTGACTTTAACAACCATTTCAAATTGCCCAATTAGAGGGAATTCTGAAGTAACTGCAGTTAAAGGATTGGATGTTTGGAATGAGTATTGTCAGACATGATTTTAACAGTAAGCAGCATTTTTAAATCTTGCTTCCTAAAAATATTATCAATACCAAAGTTAACACAAAGAGATTGTAAGAAGGGTTAACCTGTCACACAACAGCACTCAGCAACTGCCAGCTGCCCACTTCAATGTGCACACCACACCATGCCACGAGCACGAATCTCTAAACTGCAGCTAAAGAAATCTTCAAACACAAAATAAACCTGCCAGCTCCAGAGAAAATAAGAATAAAGTTCAACACAAAATCTGGCATCAGCCCACACGTGGAAAATAAATCTCTGTTTGTAACTGCTGTCAAATTCTCACTTCACAGCAAACAACAGATAGAATAAATTAAGAGTGCAACCTGAGTTTCCACAATGCTGGCGTGTTTACTCATTGTGACTGCTGCAGGAGTTACTTGCTCTCGTTTCTTTCTGGACTTTGGAAACAGATGACATGGATGTGTTCTGCAAAATACTCTACTTGCCAATAAAAAGATGGGCACAAGTTCCACCCTGACTCCTGCAGGACGTGGTAGGTTGCTTTTGAGTTGACAGATGGTGGTTTCACATAGCTGAATTTCAGGGAAGTCAAAGGCATCTTGGAGAAGAACTGATTACTTCTTTTGATCTCTGTTCTTGTAATCATCAAATACACTGGTTGCCTGGAGACTCCTATATAAAATTCATCATTTGTGAAGAAACTAAGAAATCTCTATTCCTTGTTTTTTTTAATCTCCCATGGTAGCTTCCAGAAATTATCCTAATTCTTTTAGATCACGTGGCAAAGGACCGGCCCATTAATTCAATTAATGGAAAAATGCCTCACACCTTAATGAGGGAAGTTAACTATTCACCTGTTTAGTGGAGTCAGTTGACAAAGTGGGGAGGCAAGAGATAAAGAGTCCCATCTTTAAGTAAAAATAACAAACTAGACTAGATAATAGAATATTGCTCATAAATTAGAGATACAGCTTTCCTTCAGTGGAGGCAGGTCAAAAACAAGCTCTGTAGCTCAAGACAGAAGTTCCAGACAAATAACTATTCTACTCTTAAGTACTTCAGAAAATAGTTTCATAATAGATAACAATGAATAAAAGACTGATTTCAAGAGGTAAGACCTCTAGAATATTCTATGCAATTTGAAATGTTTTAATTTTGTAATAGTTTGACTGGTTAATGTTTCAGAGATTACCTTAAGAGAGAAACAAAAAATCCCTACTCTCATCCACTTCACTGATATTTCCAGGTGATAAACCTGACAAAGAATATATTAGTGGCCATTAATTCCTGCTTGCCTTACACTGGCAGAACATCCTTTTTAATTCATGACATTGCAGTTAAGTTCTGATAAGTGTTTTGGATAGGCCGAGGCAGTAGATAACAGAGGCTGCTGATAAGAGAATAAAGAGATCAAATAGTGTGATTTTTAGAGTGGAGAGACTGGCAATGACTCTCTAACAGCATTCCTTGTATCCAGCTATAAATAAGGCCTGAAAGGAGCGTGGAAGCATAATTACAAATTAACTCTGAAGAGATATGATGCTGTAAGAAGAAATGCTACAGACACGAATGTGGGATCATCTTCTTGGTTTGGACGGTCGGAACGGCTATAGAGGAGAGATCTCTGAGGTTGGGTCTCAGCGGGTGTAGTTTATTTATGAAGGGTGTGGGTGTAGGGGCCCTGCTGGGAGCTGCCAGCTGCAGCTCGGAGCAGGCCAGAAAAGTGAGAGAGTAAGAGAAGCAAAGGTAAGAGCAAGACAGAGTAAGGGCAAGGGGAAGTAGGGGAAGGAGTAAAAGGAGAGGGAAAAGAGCACGAAGAGAGCATGAAGAGAGCGAGGTTCTCGTTTACAATACAATAAATCTTCTTCTGTGTTGAATATTCTAATTGCCACTAACCAAGCTAGTACAAGATACAAATCCTATAGTATTTACATACAGCCTATAAGAATTGTTACATGACCATACTGCGTTACATTGTAACCTCTAGAAACTCCTCTTTGGACCTCTGCTGCCAAGCCAGTAGGGTCTGCTCTGCCCCTTGGAGCTGTCTGCAGGCAGAGGGTATTGTTCAACAGAGAGGGGATTACCTTCTGCCGGCCATCCCATTGTTTTCCAGTTGTTCAGTAACTAAGGCTTGGTATCTCCAAGCTTGCTTTCATTTCAATCTCACTTATAGTTTCCCTATTCTCAGCATCTTTTGCCAGGCAATCATATTTATAAGGCTTTCCTGTTTCATCTTCCCCAACACACGAACTCACATCAAGCATCCTCTGGATACACGATGCTCATGGTATGGCAATCCCGACTCTTTGATTACACCAGATCTCCCATAAAAAGATGCTGCTGTGGTTCATGACGAGCCTAAAGCAGCCATTCTTGCTTGGGCAGAAGGCAGCCCGGGTCTGAGGGGCTCTGGTCAGGCAGTCAGGGCAGGGCAGGACGGGGAGGGAGCCCTGAGCACAGCAGCATCGCTGCCTTACGCTTTGAGGATGTCCAGGAACGGCCCTGCAGGGATCCCTCTCCCACACAGCAGGTGCTGCTCAGGCAGATGAAATTCCTCCTTGCATGTGGCTCAGGTACCTACACCGACTCTTCTGGGCAAGTTTGATTTTTTTGTTCCTTCCCATCATTTCCCCAGAGAACTTTTACCTGCAAAGACTCTTCAGTAAATGAAATACCCAGGGAGCCAGAGACAGATATTTAAAGGAAAACAGCTCATACTGATGCTAAGAGGAGGAAGGCAAAAAGCTTCCTTTTCATAAAGTATTTCTTAGTGAGGATCCTTCTGTTTAAAATTCTTCATTTTCATATTCACAAAAACATACCAGTTTGAGTAAGATTTCAGGGAAAATTCCTATGTTTACAGGATATAGAAATCTCTACATTTTTTTCTAAATCTAACAGTCACTCAAATCCCAACAGCTGAGATGAAAAGGCTTTGGCCTTCCCTGGGTACTCTTCCTACTTCTTTGCTCTTTATGCTCAACAAGATGAAAACAAAGCCTGTATGAGAGACTGGGTAAGACTGTGAATATGTGCAATTCATGGCTTCAAAAGTCTTTCAGGAGAGACATACTCCTCCCTTGGCCTCCCAGGGCAGCCAGGCACTGAGCTGCTGTCATTATAAACCAAGCTGGACATTTATTTTTTTCCTCCTGTGTCTGCAGTCAGTAAACGAGCTGATGCTCCACCTGCTGGAAAGAACTACGTGAGCTCCAGAATTCAGCAAGTTCTTTCTGTGTGGAAAAGGCCATCA
>VWPU01015142.1:0-25961 GCA_013398955.1 Callaeas wilsoni
CCGCCGGCCGCGCGCCCCGCGCGGGCCCCGCGCGCCCCTCACGGGGTTCCGCCCGCCGCTCCGGCGCCCGTTCGCGGGGTCCCCGCGGCCGCCACGCTCCTCGGAACTCGCCGCAAATTGTGCTCGAAACGCACCGCACGCTGTATTTAAAACACACCGCACCCTGTGTCCGTGCCCCGGGTCACGAGCTGCAGGCTGAGCTGCACAACCGGGGCTGGGGCTGGACACCGGCTGGAGCGATTCCCCCGCTCCTGGCTCAGCAGAACGAGGGGATAAAAGGTGAATGGCTGAGCCGGTGAGGGGCTCGCAGTGTGGTGGAAGAGCTTCGATCGCCCCTGGCCAAGGCGTGTTAGTGTCCTCCAGATAATGGTCCCAGCCGTCCGGTGTCGCTTATCGCAAAATCACAGAATCAACTAGGTTGGAAAAGACCTCTGAGATCAGCGAGTCCAACTTATGATCAACCCGACTTTGGCAGTGAGCGACACGTCCAGTCTTTCCTTAAACATCTTCAGGGACAGCGAGTGACTCGACCACCTCCCTGGGCAGCCCATTCCGATGTCTGATCACCTATCCCGTGAAGAAATTCCTCCTACTGTCCAGCCAAAAAATCCTGTCGCAGCTTAAGGCATCTTGTTCTGCCCCTTGTTCCCTGGGAGCAGAGCCCGACCCCCACCCGGCTGCACCCTCCTGTCAGGGAGTTGCAGGGAGTGATAAGGTTGCCCCTGCCCGTATCACAGAGGTTACAATACTTTTGTTCTGCAGGCAGAAGTCTGGGATTCAAACCCACCTTGCCCTCGGCTGGTTTTTGTACTAAACCGGAATTACCGAACCTTTTAATGTAACTATGTAATTTTTCTGAAAGGGAAGTCTGAAAGCCTGTAAACTCAAATGACGAAATTGACCCCAAAGTGACCTTCACCAGCCATGTATCAGCCAAGGGTTACTCTCTTGCAGTACCTATGTGCCACACCTTAAAAAGTGGGATTTGGGTGGACATTTGCTTTTTCCTTGTTTGTGCTTTGATACAATTACTGTTTATTGGTCTCTTTCTATAAAAGGTGTACTAGAAGGTGTGATTGTTGTAGCCCAGATCTAGTGTGTGACTCACAAGAAGTACAGTTATAAATACTAAACAAAAAAAGTGTGTTTTGTCTTTACCCTCATAACCCTGGGGATGACCACATGGAATGCACATGGAATTTGAGTTACTTAAATGAGGAGCACTCACATGTTTCAAAAATCAAACCGGGAAAAAAAAAACCAGGCTTTTACATTCAAGCTGTCATTTGAATATTTATTTAATTTACGTTGAGCTTTGAAAATTACCTTTATCACCTAATCAAGAAGCCATTATCTCTGTTCAAACAGCACACTCTTGTGACCTTTGTTCAGGGGACTTCTTTCCTGGTCTCCAAGTTAGCCTTACAAGCTGCCCATTACGACAGTATCAGACATTTTAAAGTAAAGGTGAAAAGAGTTTCCAAGGTTATTACAGCTATTGAAATAATTATTCTGTTAATAACTTGTGTGCCTCTTTTGCAACGCTCCTTACCATGCTAGTGCCTTTGCCTTTCTGAGATTATGGAATTATGTGGAGCAGTAAAGGGCGTTCTCACTTGCAGCCACCAGTTTAAACTGTATTTCCCTCTGCTCTTGCTTGACTTGCATAAGAAACTGCAATTACGTTCTTTGCCAGGGACCTCTTAAAGGAAAAAGAATAAGGATTAAAAATTTTGTGTCCCTGACATGGCAACTGAAGGCACCAGTAGCAAGCTAATAATGGGTCCTTTAATGTATAACCTTGAAGCCTTTTGTGTGATGCTCCTGTGGGGGATGTTTGCTGTTTTCTAGTATTGTGCTGAATCAAGACACCACCTGATGCCAGAAATCAGAGTTGGAGAGTGATAGGTGATTTTATCTATGCTGGTTCAGCTAAAGAGTTACTTGAAGCATCATCATGTGGATTAAAGAGAATGTGTGACATATCCTAGTGGTTTGGTCAAATCAAAACACTGATAAAGTGGTAAATAAGCAAAGAATTTGTGAAACAAAGTGCTGCCAGTGCTTCTGTTCTAGTTAAGCATCCCTCCTCATCTGCCTGTAGATATTTTCCACTTCCAGAAACAGTTTTAGTGAAGCACTATGCTAAAGAAAGCACTAATCTGGTTTGCTCTGCATGCACTGCTCGAGTTGTATTTCTTGTATGAACACATGTCAATAATGGATTTGTTTCAGCATGATCACAAGGCAGCAAAGTTCAGAATCTTGTGCTCATGTGCTTCCTGGACGTGGTGCTGCACTTCTGTCAAGAGGAATTGTAATTAATGGCTCACATAAAGACAAAATACATGCTGCATTTTACTGGAGTCGTTCTTATTAGGTAATAACATGAGCACTTACAAAATGCCCAGGTGGAATCTTCATCCTTGGGGTTACTCAAAAGCTCTCTGGATGTCGTCCTGAGCAAGGGGCTTCAGTGATAATGCTTCTGAGAATAATCTGTTGTAAAGTTCCAGGTTGTTTTGTTTTGTGTTTGTTTTTTTTCCTTAAAAAAACCCCCAAAACCCCCCAAAAAACACCCAACTGATAGTATACTATGTGAATTGAAAAGATTCTGTGATTTCTACAACCTTCAGAAAACTGAACTTTCTGTAGCTTTATGCCCTGCTGTCTGAGTACTCAGATTATTTTTGGCTGCTTTCCTCAAGGAACTACTTTGTTATTTCTGTTTCTAGGGCTGGAATTGTGAATTTGAACAACATTGTAGCTGCCAGCGTGAGATTTGCAGAAAAGTGCCTTGAGTTCAGCATCCAGTTCCACTGTTGAAACACTGCTTGTGGGAATCCTGGCAAGTGATGCTCTTTATTGCACGTCTCTTTCAAGTGTCATGTTTTCTGGTAATGTTTCTTTTATTCAAGTGAATTTTAAAAGGCCATTGATACCTTTCATTTACTATACCTTAATTTTAATGTCTGATGGGTTTCAAGGAGAAACTGCAGCCTTCTGCAAGTATGTACTTCTAGTCAAGAAGTTCATTATATAAGCAGACACCTAAATACCTCAGAAACCTCTCAGTAGATTGGGTTAAATATTTTATATATTTAAAGTATAAATACTGAAATTATTGCCTTCAATAAAACGGAAAAGAAGGCAGAGTAGTTTCAGGAGTACAAGGTAGTAGTCAGAAACCATAGTTTTTACTTATTCAGATGTTGCTGTAATGTTAATCTCTCCAGTGACTTCAAAATTGTGAAGAAATATGGATTATACCATTTATCCTTTTCTTGTCCTTGTCTTCGTTCTGGGCTGTGACGTAACAAGAATCTATCTTCATTTCTGAGCTATGAATAAAGTTTTGCAGAGCGTGCAGATAACTTCAGGCTGTGCCTCTTGCAGGAGTAGCATAAGCACTTGGGTTCACTAGAGGTCACACTTCTTTTACTCCTCTCCGTCTGCAAGACAGACTCTGCTTCTCAGGGAGATGTGCTGGCGGGCTGTGCTCCTGTCGTGTTATTTACCCAGCAAGATGACATCTGTAATTTTGTGCAGGGTACAGCAGCACTTAAGTGGCTTTTAAATGATTTACAAAAAAAAAAAAACCAAAACAAAACCCAAACCTTTTAAGGATTAAACAGGGAAATGACAGCAAATAGATGACATGTGGCAGACTGAAAAAACAACATCTAAAAGCGATCTCATGGATTTTTGTCAGACGATATCGCCACAGGCAGCAGTGTGTTGTCACAGAATCCTAAAAATGGTTTGGAGTGGAAGGGACCTTAAAGCTCATCCAGTTCCACCCTCCTGCCACGGGCAGGGACACTTTCCAGTTTGCTCAGCGTCCCATCCAACTTGGCCTGGAGCACTTCCATGGATGGGGCCTCCACAGCTTCTCCGGGCAACTGCATATCCCGGACAGTCAGTAAGACCAGCTCCACAGCGGGCAGACACGGCCTTAGCTGCATGCGGGCATCCGAGGAATCGCTGCTACCACATGCCTGCCTGGGGACTGCTGTGGTGGCAGGGAAAAGTGACGACGGAGGAATAATTGGCAGCCCCAAATCTGGGTGCGGGAGCAGCGCTCAGTGCAGGGCACAGCGCTGGGTCAGGAGGCGGCAGTGCCTGCTCCACAGGGCCCTATGGAGTGCTCTACTCCAGCCCTACCTAATTCTGTATTCATTAGTCTGCATAAAATTAAATCATATTAAGGCATATTATTGAATGAGCTGATTCAATTTAACTTGAGTTTATTTGCTTTCAGTTGTTACATTATCTTTTAAAATTAGGCAAATTAAATCAGCTGGTCAAGCTCTGAGGTGAAGGCTGGGAAGGAAACAAACCCAAAACATTATGAAAACCTGGATTCCTGAACAAACAAATGCCTTTTTCAGGCATGCTAATTTCAGGGAATGCTAATTAAAACTTAATGCATGCACCAGAAACTACACTGCAAGAATATTAATAGCATGGTACGAAGAAAACTAGAGATACAGTGTTTCAGTGCTTCACTTCTGTAGGTATATTTTTCCTGCTAAGATGAATTACTAGGAAAAGAAGATAACAGCTCAGAAATGTGTGTTTATTTAAGATCAAACACAGGGCACTTTCTTAGCACTGGAACATCTAGAGCTAAGAGTTTGGAGTGCTCAGTACAGAGCATGTTTGTATTTCAAATGCATTTTACTCTTTGTAGTCAAACATTTCACAGGTAATACCACCTAAATTATTTTAGTTTACTTTAGATTTTGTTGTTTCAACATTTCAGAGGTGAGTTATCTCTGCTAAGAGTTGAGACTCATGGCCATTTAAATGAGTCAGTATTTTTGAGAAATTAAGAGGAATTCTGTTTACCAAAGAGAAACACATAGACAAATCTTTCACAAGACTTATTTCCTGAAAGGGTAAGTTGGAGCAAAGGTCTGCTTGCTTCATGTCCTTGAAGCAGAAAATTACATTTAAAAAATTATTTATATACCCAAGTATTTTATGTGTAAAAAAACCCAGATTGCTGTTATATTGTTATTTGTGGCAGCCTTTGGAAGATCTTATTTCCCTAAGTGATATGCTACTGAAAATGCTTGATTTATTTCGTCTTTGTTCTGTCATGTATTTGTAGTGGAATCCAGCATGGATTCTTAAAGCAGCCCATGAAGCATTTTTCTTAAGACCTGATCTCATTTGGTTCTTGCCAACAAGCAGCATTTAAGTTCTTATTCAAGAGGGTTCCTACTGCACAGACACATCCAAAAGCTAATGTTTGTTTAAAACACAGATTCTTACACAAATTCCTTCCCCCCTCAGTTCTTTAGCTGAGAAATGACACGTGTAATTTTCAATGGCATGTCAATAGCAGAATACTTTGTATTGTGGGATTAACAAAACAGACTACACTGACATTGCACAGACATACTTCACTCCTCTGGTTCAACTGAATAGATTCTCAATATTCTCATGTCGAATTGTTTGCTGTAATTCATCGAGTCGGAATAATGTTGCATTCACATCAAGACATTTTCCTCTACTGCAAAATGACTGGTTTCAGAGGATTCACATCAGGAATGAATTTAGTTTGAGAACATTAATAGTATTTCCCATTTGAAGATTTTTCTCCATGTCAGTGTAATTCTCCTTTTCCTGAGTTTTTGTACCATATCATATTTGAAAGCTGTTTCTTTGAGTTTGCTCTTCACGTGTCTCGCTTAAAGCTTCTGTCCAGCTCTGCCCTTCTAACTTGGGCCACCTTTTCGTCTTCTTGCTCTGTAGGTTCTCTTGCTCTAACTTCTGATGGCTCATTTGTTCCACATCAACTCTGTTTTAAGCCTGCTCTTCGGTACTCCCACCCACAAGAGGTGTGTTCTTGCAGGCCGCCTACAACAAGGACATGGCAGGCACCCACCCTGGGACACGAGTGTGCATTGTAATTATCTCTACGTTCGTGATGTAGGGCTGAGCACATTGGACAAGGACTCAGCATTCCTCTTTCCTTCCTTCTGCCATCTCCCCAGCTGAAAGGATTGCCTACTGAATGACCTTCTGCTTTTCCAAAGGTATTCAGCACCATATGCCCTGCATTCGGTATTCCTTGTAATAAGTATATATGAAAGGCAGACTCTTAGCTTGTCTGTGCTGTGGATTCCACATTGTGGAATGGGTAATAAAAATTCCTGGCTTCTTGGAAATGGCACGCATTATAATGGCATAAAGGGAATAGGGGATTCTGAGCTTCTTCCGTGTGCAATTAAAAGCAAAATTCTGTTACGAGTTGAACACAGACTTTTCTCTCCATTAGCTAGTTTTCCATGTCTTTTGCATGTAAAGAGAGTTGTTCAGCACTGCACAGACAACCTTTTTCTTTTTTCCCCTATGAGAATGCTGTTTGAGTGCAATAAATCCACCACAAAGCCCATAATACCCGAAATAAACTTTACTTGCACCTGCCATCTTCTGTTCCAAATGCCATCTCTATTGAAACACTCCTCTATATTCTGTATGTAGCATCTCAACCAAGCTGAAGTATTTCATCTGCCACGAAGGGATTAAACATGTCAACAGTAATTATCTTTGCCTTAATCTCTGGCAGTTGCTTTTCCTTAAATATGCTCAGAGGTTCATTATAACTTTCTCACTGAATCTCTTGCTGCATGAATCTACCAAGGTATCACTTGCTGGCATAGCGAGTGCTGACACATGTGTCCACTCTTGCAAACAGAAGATGGTCAGGAGGGTTTTACTCCTGAACACCAGTCTGTGTTGTTCTAGCTAAAATCCCAGTGGAGCTTACACTCTGCTTGGAAGCCTGTTCGGCTGCTGGAAAGCGATTCTAACCTATGAGAGGACTGAGAATTTTTGAAGAGCTTTGTGTTATTAATATGAAATACTTAGTGCTTTGAATTCTAATGGCAGTCAAGCTTTACATTTATCTAGAAGAACTGGCAGAGGTGAGTGAGGACAAGAGACCAAGCAAGAAGAATTACTAACTTGATCTTCAGGTTTCATAGACTTTTTAAAGGTACATGACCCCCAAGCAATGGGCTCCTGAGGGTTTCAGTTTATAAAATATCTGAATAATATTTTATAGACAAAGTATTTCAAGTGCTGATTTTCAAAGGCTATTTCTAATTCTTG
Organism: Callaeas wilsoni; assembly: GCA_013398955.1. Lineage (NCBI taxonomy): Eukaryota > Metazoa > Chordata > Aves > Passeriformes > Callaeidae > Callaeas > Callaeas wilsoni. The sequence goes on from VWPU01015142.1 coordinate 7,126, forward strand.
CTGTTAAAATAAGTTTAACTTCATGTCAGGATTAATTAACAAGTTTTGTTACTTAAAATGACTAAAATATCATCTACCAAAGGCTTGAAATGAAGGTTTTGATAAAAATGTCACAGAAGTCAAGGGAAATAAAAAATTTTGTTAATATCAAGTTTTAAAAGGTGGCACTTTTTTAATATTAAAGCCATGTTTCACTCTTTTGAAATACTTGTACAGGAAAAAAGATGCATGATCAAATATACACTAATCTAAAACTGCATGAAAAGATAACTTACAGTCCTCTATTATTAAAGGAAACTTGTGTTTATTACCTTTTCACTGTATTCCTGCTGAAAGGCTAGCAATTCAAGCTAGTAACTAGACAAACACATTTAGGGTTCTCTCTGGGCATTACAATATTCCAGACAAGGTTTTTGGCAGTACAATGCAGTAATACTCATGCTCCAGGAAGGCACAGAGGATGACAAATACATATTGTGGTGTGCCCATCAAAAGAAAATCCAGTTTGCTCTGCTTGGCAGCCTCACCAGTCCTTCACAGAAATGATAATTCTCTGAGGATATTTTCTTGCGGAGACACAAAGGAAAAAAAAAAAAAAGAGCCTTAAACACATTTGAATATTCATTTCTTAGCTATCTTGTTCTGTTTTGTTTCTTCCCCCTCGGAGAATGCAGAAAAATGTGTGGTGCTCTAACAAAGAGCCTTTTTTCCTTCTGCATAATCTGACACGGGGAAATTCTGCATCCAGTGATGATTATGATGAACTGGGGTTTTCACTGCGAATTCCCTGCTGGCTGTAGTCCAGAAAGTGGCCTGTCAGTCAGGTAGGGACGATGTGCAGCGCTGGCTCCTTTTCCCCCTGAAGGGACTGATACAGTGTTTAGCCACAATGGAGAGTTGTCCATTAAGATGACAGGGACCTGGAAAGACACTGGGCAGGCTGCGCTCCCGAGATGATGCATAATGGGCTGTTAACAGGCAGGCAGGCACCTTTTTCAAGGACCATTTATCCTGAGGGAAGCTCGCTGTGCGTCCTCCACAGCCAGGGATGCCTTTTCGGTGTTAGTTTAAGGAAGGGAAGCTCCTCTTCAGAGAACTTCCAGGTGTGAAATGATGCTCTGCAGCGTGTGGCTTGTCACCAGGCTGGGACAGCAACCAGCTGGTTTTACACCTCCTTCCTCCTGCTGTTGCTTGTCTGAGTTACAGTAGCATCCAGGAGCACCAGCTCCTCGATATAAAGACTCTATTTTGATACGGTGTTCACCACCACAAAATACACAAGGATGGATTCTCCAGCAATCGGGTGCTTATTGGAAAGCTGGCCTTAGATTTTCTAGAATCCCTGCTGTGTTCAGTTGATCATGGACTTTAGATATTGAGTCCCTTCCCCTCGCCAAGCCCATTCCAGCTTCCCATTCCAGCCTCCCCAAACAGCTGCCTCCGGCTATGCCTGGGATTATTTTAAACTTTCTGCGTTACAGATAAGCAAACATTTATCGGGCCAAAGAGTGAAAAAAGAATTAGAATCTGTCACAGCACCTTCATCTGTGAGAACGTACTCCTGGGGCCTTCCGTGATTATTTCACACACAATACCTGTATGCTCTTTAGTGTAGGGCAAGAATGGCAGGTGGATGCCCTCACTTTTCCATTGCAATTTCTTTCTTTCTCTGTCCTAATAAAAAGTCAGTTATGCTCTACAAGTGACAGGGCTTCAACAGAAGAATTGGGAATATTCTGTGGTTAAGGCCATCGTAAGGAAATTGGACAGAGAAGTTCAAATGTCCCTGTGTAGAGAAGAACTTCAATTGTCTTACTAGAGAGGATTTCCCTAGATGAATTTTGTGGGATGGAGCAGAGGTACTTTATTCTACAAGATGGTGTAGACTAAAAAGTCCTGAGGAAAAGAAGGTGCTACTTATCAAAATTACAGAGGCCTGGGAGAGTGAGGGTTCAGCTTACTGAGCACATTAAGAGCTCAGCTTTTTATCGTCTCTTGAGCTTGTAGTAGCAAGAATATGTCCTCTTTATTCATTTAGCCTAGATACCCATTGCTTTCTTAATCTGTTTAAATTACTATCTTTACATTAAGAAAAAGTAAATTCTGGAGTGTTTTTTATCTTTAGGGTGGAAAAAAAAAGCAAGGTTCAGACACATCTCTCTGTTCTCCACTTCTCCACATTCAAAATATCTGTGGAAGAACAGAAAAGCCAGCACCACTGTTGGTTTTTAGTTCACTTCTCAACAGCTGGATTTCATCTGAACACATGATCAAAGAGAGACACTATCAGGTAAGTAAAGCTCAATATTTTCCTTTAAAATTTACAGTATGCACAAACTAGCATTGACAGACAGGATTCAAGCAACTAAATACAGGAATTAAACCCAGGGTCATGTCCTGATCTGAGCAGCAGATTTGGGTGGAAGGAGGGTCAGGTTCATTCAGTTATGAAAAGACAAAAGCTCCCTGTTCTGTGAGCTTAAGAGAGGAGAGATGTGCTCCCAAAGGAAACACAGTCAGACTGCGGACGGGTATTGGCATGGAAAGCTACTTCTGTATTGGAAAAGGCACAATGGAAGTTTTGTGTACCAAAAATCACACCAATGACCTTGGTGGCACTAATAGTGCCCTAAGTGGCCTTTACACACAGGCCATTTGCTCTTGCAAATTTTGTTTTCCATCACCTAATTGCTGGAATGAGGCTGAGCGGGTCCAAAGCCAGTTCATGGGGATGGTTTGCCAGGGTGACTGACAGGCTGTTGGGTTGGACATAAGCATGTTTGTTTGCAGAGAGTCCTGCCTCATGTCAAATCATTTCCCTCTGTAATCAGTGAATCACGGATCGAGATAAACACTCGTACGGAGTCAATAAACCTAATTTTTATTTTTATAATTAAATCTTGAGAGCCACCTGACTCTGCATTGAATCAAGACTATAATTTCAGCAGTAAACATCTGATATTTTATTGTAATGAAGAAGCTAAGTATGAATAGAGCCACATTTTTGATTAATTAGAATTTTGTTGCCAAGGAATTAATCTGTTTTTCCTTCTCTGTGGAAAAACCCAACCCTCTCTAAAATGAGTTTCTCAGCAGGGATAATTATAGAAATGTTGAGTGAACTCCAGCAGCAGACATGTTTCAATGCTTCTTTGTTTTCCTGGAGCAAGAGGAATATGGGAGAGAAGAGATGACCATCAAATATTTACTATGGCTATCGTTTTTTTCTGGCCATAAAGTAACAGAAAAGCCAGTCCTGGACCTAGGACTTCCTGGCCACTAAGCTGTTTCTGGGTGAGACAAGAGTGAGTTTAGCTCAGGCTGTATTAACTCAGACCCGTATTCATGTAGAAATGGCTCCAGGCTGGAAGTCTATACTAGTTAGCGGCTGCTAGATCAACTGAAGAGTTGCTGTAGTAATACGCTACACGACTGTGCTTCCTTGGATGATCCTTTGGACTGATTCCCATCTTCTTCTGAGGCAGTGGGGGTGATGCTAGCAGAACTGACAAGCCCCCAAAATGAGTTAACTGTACTGCGGTAAACTTTGCTGAATTACTTGCGATTTATGGATGTGAATCCATTTGTGCACATGGCAAGCTAACGTGTAATTTCCATGGGTTAGAATACATAGAGCAACCACTTAGTATCATACAACGTTGCTTTCTGTCATTACTTAGGGCAGCAGGGGACACATTTCATTTCTTCTAAGGTTAAGGGAAGAAATGCTTTTTCTTGGCTAAGAAAAGCTACCACATTTACATGATTTCTAGTGAGTAATGTGTCTGTTGCCATGTTCCTGCTTTAATATGTCTCTCTAGGATGCAGAAAGCTGTGTTCAAACTAAGGATAACCAGACAGCATCAGAAAATTCAAAAGGATATTCCCTCCATATCAGAAGTGCGGATTCAAATGCTGCAGTTCAGGCTCATCAATATTGCTTCAGGTGTGAGTAATTGAAACGTGCTGTCACCGCGTGCTTCTAGCAAAGTGTGAAATTGAGGAACTGGAAGACAATACCCAAATTCATGGATGCATGACTGCAGCCCTGAGTGCTTTCCTTGTAGGTGACCAAAGGATTTTATTGCCTGGTTACCCGCAGAGTAGAGAGCACAGAAACTCTGAGGCATGAGAATACTTTGGGTCCTAAACTTTACTTGTCATTTTACTGTTAGCTAAAAAAAGAACCCAACCCAAAGCCCTGTGTAAGACTGATTAATGTATAATAAGCAGTTAAGTCTTGCTGTTAACATAATTGAAACTCTACTGTTGATATTTTAAAATCACTTTCTCTCAAAGAGGTGGAATATAATTTTTCTTGTGTTAGTGATGACGTACATGGATTGAAAACTTGAACATGATGATCTGGGCTATTTCTTAAGAAAATGTTTGTGGTTAAAAAAGGACTGGGTTGTTTTGTCTTCCAGCTCATGCTATGCAAAGAGCTCTCCCCATACAGAAGAACTTCTTGTTGAAGATTTTCTGCTGTATTAATGATTTCTCCAGTTGTAGGGAGAGGGATCAAGAAGAAAGAGGCCCTTGTTCCTTTAAGAGCCCAGTAAAAGAGCACTAAATAAGTTTGCTCAGTAAACAGAGTTCCTGTCAATGAGATACTAGTTCTTGTGCACGAGGTTCCTAAAGAGTGGATGGAAAATCTAGTATCTGCAGTAAAATATAATAGATTGTTCTGTGTTAGGTCTAACTAAACAAGGTAGAAGACCCTGAATATAACAACTTGGTAAGAAGTTACCCCCAAAGACAATTTCTATTTTTGCCTGTTTGAAAAAAAGCATATGGTTTATTTAGAGCTACAAATTTTTGTGTGAACTCAACTTTGTATCCTTCTAGGACAGAGAGAGCTATTTTATTCCCTTCTGGTCAGGCACATTTATGTCTCACGGAAACAGTGAACAAATGCTATTTAAACTAAAGTACCTCAAGATACATATTTATCATTTCCATGCATCCTTTTGAAAAAGAATAAAACGCTGTACTCATTCTAGGAATTGCAGCCAAAGAGTCTTTTCACTCTAAGAGAAAGTAAATGAATAAAGTGAATCCAAATTTCTTCTCTGGTCAGTTGAGAATCCAAATATCTTACAAAAATCCATAAACTGCCTTAACTCTGAAACCTTGTAAACATCCAGTTACGAAGTGAAACAAACAGTAGGTTGAAATTGACTGCTAAGTCATGGATATATTTTGTTTTCCTTCTTGCTCTGATTAATATTTTATTATTTAAACAGTGCTTCAAACACCTCTGAGACTATTGTTACAGGAGCTATATTATGAAAGAATGACAGATGGTGGATGAGGAGAACATTTTTCATAAATCATTTCCCTTTGCAACGCTTCTATTTTATCTTCTGTAAAATAGGTAAAACGATCATATTCTTTCTGGTACTAATAAGAAAATCTGTAAACGAAGGAATTCTTTGACTCTAGGCAGTTGCATTTTACCTACCAGCCCTCAAAAAACAAAAAAAAAAGGTATCAGAAGCTTGAAGTGGTGTCTCTTCCTGGTTGCTAGCAAATTTGCTTCTGCTTCTTTTACAATTTCACCACAAATATGGGCTCCAACCCTTTCAGTGTTAATACTGAAACTGCTATTTTGGGTTTAAAAAAAAAGTCCTTTCAGTCTATTAGAGTGTAACAGTATCATTTCATTTCACATTCTACCTCCTTAAAAGGTTGTCACAGCAGCAGTAAACCCAAGATTAGTTAAAAGCCATGACAAAATTGTAACATTCCTATATATAAGAAAACAGGCGACGAAAGATTTCCACCCCACTGAAAATTCCTGCTCTCTTACATCTTCTTAACTGACACTTAGTGCTTGGATAATAATGAGAACACAGGAAAAAAAGATTATAGCTTTACGTTAGTGACAGTAGAGTTATGGCTGAAGAGCTGCTTTCATTCTAAGCCTTCATTTTCAGCACTTACTGCTTCTGAATATATTACCCTTTGGGCTTCCATTACACATGCTTGCTTTCATCCCAAAAGGTGGTTTGTGGCTTTTTTTGTTTAGTCTTTTTCTTTTTTTTTTTTCTTCCATTACATTTTCTTGGCTATTTATTTGATACCTAAACATGGGAAAAAGTATCCTCACTATTTCATCAATAGTTCGGATTTTTTTTTTCCTGTACATTGGTGCTGGTGTTTCTGCAGAACATCTGCCTTTGATAGAGTAGAGGAAATTTCTTTTATAGATAACTATATAAAGTTCTTAAAACCTGCCTCCTCTGTTTTGGCTTTTACTTCTTGAAACAAGTATGGAATTTGTCCTTAGAAAAGGAATTCCGAAGTGTGGTATCATAGTTAAAAATGTAAATATGTGCTAAATTATTCACAAAGGTTCTCAGTGTGAATAGTGGCTACACATATCTGAGTAAAAAGAATAGATGATTTCTGACAGTTTAGAGCAGGACTCCACTCTCCTTTATGATGTGGTGGGAAAATAGCGTCTGTTTCACCAACAAATACCATAAATAAAAGCCAGACTTCATACACAGCTTCAGTTTTGAATTTTCTAGTGCTCACAAACAATAAAGTCCCTTTGTTTATGTACAGTTTAGATTAGTGAGCCTTATCTGGGCAAAATGATGAGGAATCAGGAAAGTCAAATCCACTGCTATGGGTTCCTGATGGAGGCCCCAACTGTCAGCCCCAACAATAATAATTTCAGTCTCTTGGCTTTCAGTGTAAACGGATTAACTCAAAAGATGAATTAACATCAAGGGTTTTGTATTTGAGTGAGAAAGTATTCCATGTGCCTGTGCACATGCACAAAAAGAATGAAGGATCAGCAAAAAGAACCAAAGATCATTAAACACAAACAAAACTCCAATCCTGAGTGGGAAGCTTCTCTCACACAACTATCATTTACAGTCTTTCTTAAGTTCTTTAAGATGGTGAATGCTGTTTACTTGAGAGCTTATATAGGTACTTTATTATGTTTTTAACTACTATTAGGTACAGATTCAACAATATATCAGTATTGTCCATTGTAATTCTAAAACAAAAGGGGTTTTTGAAGAGAAAAAAGCATCTGTAGAAAGCAAATTGTTAATATCTGTACTACCTGTGTTCCTAGGACCAACTTTGCTGTGGTTCTTGACCCAGCTGGGACTGGCAGTAGCATCTTGAAGTAACAAAACATATCTGAGCAAGGTCCTCCTCACCCTCAGGGCCTCTCCAAGGCCGTAATTTCACAGGGAACACAGTCCTGGCAATGCTGCTGATCTCATTAGGACTGGGAATATGGTTTGTTTGCTTGCTTGCTTGTTTGTTCCTATTAGCTATGCCAAATTAAAATGCATTTAAATAAACATGGGAAGATTTCAGAATTCCCATGTCTCAGACAATGAGAATCCATGGAGCTCCCCCGAAGAAGGACATGAACAGATATTAACTGTACAGAAATACTGCCTTGTTTTTCCAAGCTACCGCGGGGCGCTATGAGGAGAGACAGATCAAGGAAAATCCAAGGCTGTGTAGCACTGCACACTGTGAGCAAAACTCCTGCAGTCATAAACCTAAGCATGACATCTGACTGCTGCTAAAAATGGCATCTTTTTGGAACCAGGGGTAGTTATGACAGACGTCCCATAAAAGTGATGGCCTTGGAAATATGTGGGCTTCTTCGAAAGGAAATTGTAAGTATGAGTCTAAGGCACAGTTTTATCCCTTCTCTTCCTTCTTTTCCGTAATTTTTCCCCCCTCCCCTTCCTCAAATCTCTCACAATAGCTTGGTCAACAGCATTTTCTTGCTTCATTGGTTTTGAAAAGGACTTGCTGTTCCCTGCTGTTAGATTATTTCCAGGAGACTGTCTCAGGTCAATAGTCATAACATTCTTTGCTCCACTCTCCCTCTTCCCCACCCAGACAGAAAAATAATAAAATTAAACAAAAATAAATTAACAAATTAAGTTGGGAAGTGGGAAAGGCAAGCAAGTTTGTATTTACAGGATTGATCCAGAGATTTAGGGTATGGATTCCTTTTGTGTTCAAGGATCTGCTTTCTGCATGCAATTCCCATAGAGAAATTTCTCCTCCCAGGCGTAAGCAGTAGCAGTTAGGTTTCAAGTGAAATTACCAAAGAAATATAGGGACTTTTCATTGGTATTCATTTTATTTCAATCTTCAAGAAAGAAAAAGATTCCTTCCTTCAAAAAGCCTAGGAGACATTGAAGGTAAAGAAGAACTTAGCCAAAATAAACATCATCCAGTTGTGGTTACCTTGGATCTTTAGGTTCCTTAGGTTTTGTTATTACTCTTGTTCAACTTTAACAGTTTATAACAGGGCAGAGGGATGTTCCCCTGAGGCGCAGGTTGCCACCAAAGTGAGGAGCGCTGCAGAAGGCAGGCCCTGCTCTCGCTGTGGCTCCTGCTCTTTCTCATGCTCCCTCTTGCCTGGTTTACTCAGCACTCGTGCTAACACCTGCTTTACACGCAGAGGTGTGCGGTGCACGCTTCCCAGCTGGGGTTCACCTGCAGCTGTTCTTCCCTCCGCCCTGCAGATCTTATGCATTTAAAGGTGTCACAGGTTAGGAAGGGCTGCCAGTATAAAGTAAATGTATTAGGCTTGTTTGGCATTCCAGTACATTTTGGTTAATATTAGGATGGGCTTTAATTTTCTGTAACTGCTTGTACTGATTAAATTAGCACGGAAGCAGGTACTCACAAACAAAGAAAGACAATTCCTAGTACTTGAAGTGAAAATTTGATTATATGGTGTTTAAATAGGACAAGGTGTGATAACTAGTGACCATTGATAGTTTTACAGTTTACAAAAAAAGGGAGAGACCACAGCAGGTGGATTTGACAGCAGCAGGAGTGAACAAGAAGACAAAACTCAATATTCAGCTAACCTGTCTTGGGAAAAAACATGTTTCCTTTATTTGTTTATTTTTCAAAATCTGATTAAAACTGTCCTTGACATGCATTTTAGTTGTTGTTATCTGTGTGTGCTACTGTAGGGTCACAGAATTATCCAGCAGCCAAGACTTTTGTGGTGAAAACCAGTTTGGGAGCTTAAAGTTTGCAGACCTCTCAAAAGCTTCAATTTCTTTCCTTCTCTATGTATTCCTTTGCCTACTTATAAGCTATATACTGCAGGACCAGAGAGATTGTTTTGGTCTTATATTCATTACCAGTCATTAAAACTGCTACTTCAAGTATTTGCTTGTATTTTTGTAGCTGAAAAATTCAGGTTCTGTTGATTACAAACTGCTGGTGCACAAGCATCTGCTACACAAAAGGTTTTAGAAAAAAAAAGAGAAGTCTTTGCTGGAACAGCCCCTATTTTAAAGATGGTTGTCTTGCTCAAACAATTAAAGATAAACATACCAGGTAATGGTCTTATCCACTTACTGGGGGAATGTCTTAATTGTGAAGCTGTGGAGAATGACTCAGTGTATGTGACTTTCTGGCCTAACAGCAGTCATCCCTAGAGGATACAAGAGCTTTGGGCTGCAGAAGTTGAAGTTTCAAGTTCTGCTTCAAGCCAGAAAGAATATAAATTCTTTGAATCTGGACCTTTTGCAACACACAACTATTTGCTATCCAAAGGTATTTCACAGAGTGTTACTCAGAGTAGCTGAGGGTGGAAAGCATCTCTGGAGTTCATCTAGTTTAGCCCCCTGCTCAAACAGAGCCACATCAGCAACCTGTTCCAGCATTTGATCAGACTTAAAGGAAAGAAAAGCAAAACCAACCCAACAAACCCACCAAAAACCCCCCAGAAAACCAAACCAAGGCTTTAAAAATATTGAAAGAGAATTTCCTGTATTTCACCTCAGGCCCGTTTATTCCTGTCCTTTCACTGGGCATCAATGAGAAGAGTTTTGCTTTGTCTTCTCCCTGCATGCCTATGGGAATTCGCACACAGTTTTACCTATTTCAGTGGAAAGAGACGAGGAGATTGTAGGGAATGCCTGGGTGCCCGTGATGCCCAGCAGTTTATTTTCAGAAGAAGCCTTGGGAGTATTGACTTATTCTCTTTTCTGATTGGAGAACAAGAGGCATTGCCTGGCTCAGGCTATGAGCCACAAATTGCTGGAAGCCGGGACTACACAGTACATAAATATAACTGTGCTGGGTTTGCTCCTGTATCTTCTCACAGACTTTGGTTACTGAGCTCTGCTAGGGATAGTTGAACAAAACTGGGTTTTGGCATGACTTGGTACATCTGCTTTTACTTTCTAAGACTTTAGAGAAGTTTCAGAGGGATAGATGCCTTCCTACAGGAAAGAAAAATTGCTCCTAGATGTTTATCTTGAAGCTTGATTATTATAATTGTAAATAAAGGCTAATATGCATGTATTATAACTCAGGTCTTGTTTACTTTTTATAGAGTGTGAAATGAGCTTCCACTTGTAATTGCAAGTTTTCTTGACTGATGTGAAGCTATTTTCTCTGTAAGCAGATACTTCTCTAGTTTCTAGCTTTGTTCGAAGTATGAATAAAAAAAAACAATTTGGAAAAAAAAATTGAATTGCAAAGAGGTTCATTTCCTTATGCCTCAGGACAGCAAGAACTTCTGAGTTAGGAAATTACATGCCCCTAACATGACTGTTGACTCTTGCATTGAATGAAAGCTGCACATCAAGAGGGATCTCCCATTACATGATTACAGCACATATTCTCCTTGGAAGATACAAGGCACTTCCCCTTTGGGTCCTGCTTATGAATTTTTACAGCTTGGAGAACTGCAAATCTGCTTGAGAGGAAAGTGTATCTGCGACCAATGGAAACATAAAAGGGGAAGAAAAGTTGCAAGACTTCACAGACCTCCTGAAATTTCATGTCCCTGTGCATCAAAGGCTTCGCCTCCTTTCTGAAAGATGCTGTTTTTATCATTGCACGTGATACTGCATCCTTTGGGATGAATTTCACCAGCTATCAATAGAATTATTTATATACAAAACTCGTCAGGTTAGCAAAGGCACAGGAATGCAGCTGGTCATTAAAGAGGTAAGTGCATTTTAATGTACTGTGTACTGTGCATTCCAGTGAGAACCAGGACTCCTTTCCTTGCTGTGGCCTCTGTGTTCAGAGACTGGGTTTGATTCTGAGCAGGACAGCATTTCTTCAACATCACTATCTTGGCTAAGTGACTCCATGCAGTCCTAAATGTGGTAATTTGTAAGCAAATCCATTTCAGTACAAAAGTATTCTGTAAAACCTGTTACCTCTATAGGCCAAAATTAAGTTAACATGTTCAAAACAACACATTTTTTTTCAGTCTGATCTATTCCCTGTTTATTTCTGCTACCACTGTTGTCATTGCATCCAATCTGTCTGTATATAAACAGTTGTAAACACTTCTTACCAATTTTCCCAGTACTGTGAATTGCCTTGAAGGCACATGGGATAGATAGAAAGAAAGAGGAAAAGAGGGGATTTTCCATATGGTCTGAATAGTATATGATATTTTAAGAAGGCTCTTTCCCATTTATATCCATTCATCTCTTTGAATTTCAATCTTTAAATCATTACCTTTTCTCTCAGGACTGCTGTGAGGCTTAATTCATTAATGTCCATAGAGTACTTTGAAATCCTTAGATAAAAGAGATTATAAAAGTGGAAAATATTAAAGCAAAAGTGTGAACTCACAACCTCTCTCTTCCTTACCTCACCTGTTCATGAAGATCTTTATAATCACATAAACTTACCTTAGAATCAAGGCAAATATATTTTCCTTTGATGTACAGATAACATGAGGTTGCAAATGCCCATTTTTTAAAGAATCTTTTTCATATTAACAAAGTTAATGTAAAAACTTCTTAGCAATGTTTTTAATCTTCTATTCTGTGCTTCCCCAATAAAAAATGTGGTCCTGGTTATATCCAGCTGAATCTTGTTGGACTGCATCAATGCTGAAAGACTTACACTACTCTCCTATAGGCTCACATTAGGAAAACAGAAGTTCCTCTATCAGGTTTATGTTACTTCAGACTGTAAAATAATTCCCTAATACAATCTTTTCAAAATACATCATTTGTTTTCTAAATGGGAACCATCTTCTCTATCCTAACATCTGTACTGGTTTCCGTAGAGCAGATGCCTCATTTTCATGGGATGATTGGATAATTCAGGTTAGAATGGCCTCAGATCTCTAGTCCAAACTTTTGCTCTGAGCAAGGACATCAGATCAGGTTTCTCAGGGATTTATCCCGGCATAGAATATACTTGCCTACCAACTTCTATCTGGAGCCACTAGATCATCCATGAACTCAGCTGCTTCTGTTTCCATCTCTGGAGCCGTAGGATTGTCCATGGTCATTCTCAGTAACTTCTTTTTACATGGAAAGAAAATCAGAGAGAGGAGAGAGCAGGGTAAGAACTGTTTATAAGCCTAAAGGAACTGTAAGTAAGCCTTTTTGAGATCTTGGAGTACACATATTTAAGGACGGAGTCAGAGCAAGGAAATAAGGGCTGCCACCTCAGCTTCTTGGTTTGGATATTGGAAGTCCTGTTCTCCAGGTGTGCTAAAAGAAGAAATTCCCTCTTTGCTGTAGCCACTAACTAAAATCTGTGGAAAGCCACTTTTTCCAGGCATTTGTGATCGCCCTCTTGATCCACAGGAGGCATCCCATGCTATCTTTCACTGTCTCCAAGAGGAAAGGCTCAGTTTTCTGAGTCAGCACGAAAAGACTGACCTGCTGCAGAAGGTTTCAGTTTTCTCTCCAGTGCTGCTCTTACAGCCCCCAGCTGGGCAATGCTTTGTAGTATTGCAATCTTTACTGACAAATAGGACGGAGAACTCTTTATCAGCAGGGAAAAGCCCCACCATCCTTAATTCAATGCTCAGCTACAACACTGCAGGTATCCAGATTGTCTGAGGCAGAGCAGCTAGTCATGTTCTCAAAATGATACCGTTGTAGTGTCTCTCGTCTTCCCATTGGAGTTCATATTCATTTCTGACAAGAGCCAATGTCTTTCAGAAATTCTCCTTTCTGCTGCTGCTGTGACATTATCCTGCTCTTCCAGTTCATCCATTTAAAGTCAGTAGGAAAGTCTAGTGACCTCTTTCTTTGCAGACAGAGCAGATATCTCCAAGCCAGTGGTGGAGAGTATCCAGTTTCAACCTACATTTAAATACTCAAATAAGCATATGGTTATTCAGATTTCTCTTTAAACTTCAGGTCTGAAAGTTTCTTCTGTATTACATAGGCATGTGTTGATATAATCTGGAATTCAGAGTTGACTGTAATATTGCTACTAGATATTAAGCTAGAGTTGTTTTACCACCACTTCGTCCTCAAAGGAGAATTAATCATTGACTTAACTAGAATGCTAATATGAATGTGTTGTTATGCATATGTTGATTTATTTAACTTTTTCAGCCTTCTAGGTCCCTTTTGAAAACAAGCTTAGCCAACCAAACGTAACAAGCTTTTACTTGAGTGTGTATAAATGTTAAGTAAACAAAATATTTTTGCTGCTTATGCTTGCAGTATTCAGCTTCATTAAACATGTTTGTACGCAGTCTACGGCCTTTTGCAGTATACGTGCCTGACTTGTAAGACACATTTCATTCAGATAAAACACAGAAAACGTGTTTTGGAGAACAAGTTTGAATGTTGCTCTCCCAAGGCACTCTCAAGGTGTCCTGTTCAAGCAAAACAGAGATCTCAAATCTTGAGAACTGTGAGGAGAAAAAGGATTGTTGTGGTTTAACCTCAGCCAGCAGCAAAGCCCCTCACAGCCACTCGCTCACTCCGCCAGCAGTGGGATCGAGGACAGAATCAGAAGAGTTAAAACTTGTGGGTTGAGACTAAGACAGTTTCTTAGGGAAAGCAAAACCATGCACACAATGAAAGCAAAACAAGAATTAATTCACTGCTTCCTATGGGCAGGCAGGTGTTCAGTCACCTCCAGGAGAGCAGGGCCCCATTATGTGCAATAGTTACTTGGGAAGACAAACACTATCACCCCAAACATCGCCCTTCCTCCTTCTTCCCCCCACTTTATATCCTGAGCTTGATGTCACATGGTCTGGAATATCCCTTTGGTCAGCTGGGGTCACCTGTCCTGGCTGTGTCTCTTCCCAACCCCCCAACCTCCTCACCAGCGTGCCCTACAAAAAGCAGAAAAGGCCTCGTCTCTGTGTAAGCCCTGCTCAGCCATAACAAAACCATCTCTATATCATCAATATTGCTATTAATATCTATATTGATTGTGTTTTCAGCCCAAATCCAAAATACAGCTCGCCACAATCCTAACTTAATGCTTGCAAAGGTGTTTCGTTGCAGTAATGAGTGACCACGGAAGATGCCGGCTGTCCATGGACATCGGCCATGGAGGAAGCCAGTTACTTTGAAGAAACAAATATTCTAACCATGGAAATACAGACTGACCACTCTGGAGATGACAGAGTTGCGAGCTAACAATAATGACAGTTGATAGAGGGTTGTCCTAGAACATTTACACTGAAATATAAGGCACTGGGAAATAAATTCTTAGTCTTTAGGAGCCATGAGTGAGGAACCTACGTATTTCTTACCAAAGAGGTCCAGGAAACCACCTTTTAACAAGCAGAGGGGACATAATTCCTAGAGAACAGCTGTCTTTTTTCTTTTAAAGCTGTCATTTAAATTTAGTGTTTGAACTTTCTTTTTAGTCTAAATGGTTTTCAGATCACGGGAGAGGTAAATGGGTGAAACACTTTCCAGGATATTATATACCTGTCGCATTCAATTGATCAGCACTTGATTTCTTTTTCCAAACCTAAATGTTATTTAAAGAAATCTTTCATATTTGAAAAGGAAAATGAATCTCCCTCATGCCAAAGAATACAATAAAGAATGACAGCATCTGGCTATCCTAAAAGAAACCTATTAGCTATCTCAAGAGTTAATCTTTCAAAGATTATATTGGGTTTCAGAGAGGTAAATAGATTCTAAAGATGCATTCTATCCCCAAAAGCAACAACTTTTCTTAATGTACATGCATTACACAATAACATCTTAAAAATGCAAAATAAGACATTTTTAAGAATTCATTGCCTAAAGTCAGAACTTACATGAACACTCAAATTGATTAGCTACAGCCAAAAGCTAAAAGGTACATAACAGAGCCTGAAAAATTAATGGAAGCTTTGCTATTTTAGTTTAACATCCCTGTTTTTCTGCTATCTAAACAATCCTACCATTGCAGCCATCAGTTTTGTAACAGAATGTTTTACCAGACCCTGCAGCAGGCACACAGACAAATGAACTCAAGATTGTCCTCAAAAGTCTGTGAAAACACCTCAGGAAATGTTGACTCTCACAGTCCATGGATCAAAGCTGAATTATCTGAAGCTAAATGATT
This sequence comes from Callaeas wilsoni, assembly GCA_013398955.1. Taxonomy (NCBI): domain Eukaryota; kingdom Metazoa; phylum Chordata; class Aves; order Passeriformes; family Callaeidae; genus Callaeas; species Callaeas wilsoni. The sequence goes on from VWPU01015142.1 coordinate 22,447, forward strand.
TAAATTCTTCAGATGATGAATTGCATGTAGCTCTTCATGAATGTTTTGTTTCCTAATTATGAAACATTTTTCACTTGCAATAAAAACTAGTTCTTTAAGAGTATAAATAATATTCAGTATTTTTAGGCATCTTTTAATGTGTTAGAACTGAACTTTCTCTGACATTTAGCAGTGTCAGGAAAAAGGCCCTTGCAAAGGAAGCCTCATATTTCTAAATGCTTATGGCAAAGAGTGGGTTTATGGCATCACGACTTCCACAGCATTTCAGAAGCCTTGTATTGCAGTGGTGATTAAAATGCATCAGGCCAGATCCTGCTGTCCGTGCTGAGATCACAACTCCAAAGCATGGCCAGTGTCAGTGGGCACTCAATCACTGTGCACTTGGCACCTCTGGGTTCCAGCTAAGATGAAGGGCTTGTTCAGCACAACTTCTATGGAATTTGTGGTAAAAGGCAATCTTTGATTTAACACATTTACAGTGCATGGCTGGCATTTCAGCTTTATCCTGTGGGAACCTGGTGTGCTTCCACAGTATCCAGGGTGGCCTTAGATGACATAAAGCTGCCAAATTCAGGAGTCCCGAGTCCCAGGCTGCTGCTCCTACTCCACAATCTCTTCCTTTCTGTCAACATACTAAACGGCTTTTTCATAGGAATTGTACTGGGATTTGATTGACATTATCCCTGGACTAAAGGTGTGCATTTAAACTGTTTTGTTACTGATTTTTATACGACAATGACTGTTGGTTATGTGTTGACTCTTAAGTAAGAGAATTACTTCTGTGTTAATGTCTAATGAGAACTTGGACTTTGATCATTATCTTTTTAGAGTCCAAGGCTGTAACTTTACACATGATTACTTCTACCTATCTAAAAGGCTGGAATACATCAAAAGGATAAGAACCAACAAGAAGGGGAATAGCTTGTGGTTAAGATGCTGATTCAGTTGGGAGACTGATCTTGGCAAATTCTCCTCATCAGTGCCATAGCTTTCTGTTTATAAAACAGAGATTAAAATGTTTTGGTTTTGTCTCTCGCCTTTTGTCTGTCTAAATTGTAAGCACTGGGGAGGGTACACATGTGCAACACCTTGTACTTCGGTGCTTCTTGCTACAACCATAACATTTAACCAATAAAAATAAGCCTTGTGCTTCTTTGATTCATGAAATGCTGAATGTCTCACTAGCCTGAGCCAGAGAGGAACATGTATTTCAGATGACCTTTAACTGGAAAGAGTGGGAGATCACTGTCCTTGCCTTTCAGTTGGGGAGTATGAAGCCAGTAATGCAAATTTTTAGGCTCTTGGCATGCAAATTAACAAAAGAGGTGGCAGTACACACGTATTTTCAAAGCTCAAAGCATCACATGTGCACAGGAAAAAAATAAAAAAGGCTACACTTCTGTAGTTCTCTACAGTCAAGCATTCTTTCAAAGGGAAAATCCATCACTTTGAAGAATTTACAGAAGAAAACCTCCACAGCAACTAAAGCTGCAGGCAAGCGAGTGAATGCAACTGCTGAGAAAAATAAATAAGGGCCTTTACAGCAGTCCTGTTGAATTGAAATTTTCCTTTATCACAGACTAGGCTATTCTAATCTTCTTTTCTACCTCTAGCCACATACTTTAAAAGAAGATTTTCTAAACATAAAAATGTTACAGTAGAAGCAAAGTTTCTAACTAATGTATTATAAACCATCTCTTGCCATACTAAAACACCACCTGAATTTGCCAAAGAACCAGTTTGGCTTAATTTCTCATTCCTGTTGCCTACACAAGAAATATTGGTACAAAAAAATGGCAGTTGGGTCATGCATTGATAGAAATGTCATCTTCCATGGGAGCTGGCAGCCAGCAAGTGCCTCAAAATGCTTGCAAAGGTCTTGGAGCAGAGGCCAGACTGAGTCACAGCGAAGAAGCCTTCTGCAAGACACATTGTCCCTAAAGATCCCAAGACCCACAGCAGCCCAAGCATTTGTGACATCTTGTTTTTCCAGGTAAGCTTAAACAAAACCTCAGGCAACCGCAGTTCATAGGTTACTTTTTCCAGAGGCCACATACTTTGACATTTAAAGTACAGAACTAAAGAAATGGTCTAAATGAGATGTAAATTTTATTTACCGGTAGATGTCCCAAATACTGGCCTGAAAGCTCTGTTGAATCGAGCCTTGAGGATAAAGCCAAAAGCAGGGCAAGACTGTAGCCATAATTTTATTTGAGGTTGAATAGAATTTTCTTTGCTCAGGAATGAGGTGCCACAGAAGGAGTCACATACAGGACTAACTAGCAAGTTTAGAGAGAAAATGAGGAAAATGCCTCAAAAAGCTGGGCTGGTGATATTCCTATTTAGGATAGGAAGGGTGAAAGCTGATGATGCTCCTGAATATATGCTCCCATGGAACAGGAACCATTTCTGTTCTCGCTGGTCTCTCATGACGGGTGGTTGGTGGTAGCCACCCTTGGTTCCTTGGACTGCACTCAGAGCAGGCGGTGAAGCATGACCAGCTGATTGCCTTCAGAAATCAACAGTCCCTCAACATCACCCTACTTCTGTGGCCTCCAGCCAGCCTTGACTTTGATGGTAACATTCTGCTCAGAACATAGTGTGTTACAGCACTCCCACTATATAAAAACTGCGTTTCAGTTTGGGGCTAAATCTTTCGATGTAACCTCCCCCTTATTCTGCATCTGTGACAGTCTTTGCTAGCACTCCTCTTGCTTCCCCACAGAAGTTGTGTGGGCCAGGCAGGGTGACCAAGGCTGCTTGAAGTCTGCTGGGCCGGAAAGTCATGTTGGACCAAAGCTGGCTTCTGCTGAACCTTCTGGACTGCAGCTACTTGTAATTTCCAGAACCGGTGTTGAGCTTCCTAAGTGGCTCTGCGAGGAGTGAACTTACATCCAGCCTGGCTTATTAGCTCTGGCTTGTTAAAGCCTGCGAGGCTCCAGAGCAGGCTGGCCCAGCTCCAAGCAATGCAAGGATCTGCACTAAGGAGAGGGTGATAAGGGTGGTACCACCTTCACATTAGTGTTTTTTTAATACACACCTAATCAAGACACGTTTGGTACCAACAATATATTGCATTAATAGTGCTGTAGGAGCAAAAGGCCGTGTGGTATCCTTCGGGCGGCATCCCCCAGACCTGTGTGCCCGTGGTCCTGCAGCCACGCTCCTACCTCCCAAGGCATGGGCACGGGATGCAGGACGCTGGGCTGGGCTGGGCGCAGGAGGGACATGACATGCTGCGCCCAAAAGCCTGCCCGCAGCGCTCTGCTGGCGACACCGCGGCCTCGGGAGGGTTTCTTCGGGCAGGTGATGCGGGAGAGCCGAAGGGGCAGGTAGCCGAGGGGTGGCGGCCGCTGCCTCCCGCAGCCCCTCGCACCCACCCCCTCCTGGAAAGCGGCCCTTCCCTCCCTCCGCCGGCCGCATCCCCTGCCTTCCATTGGCGTGGCGGCCCCACGTGGCAGCCCCCGCGTTGGGCGGTGCGGGCGGCGCTGCGGGGGGGCGGGAGGGAAGGAGGG
>VWPU01015144.1:0-73874 GCA_013398955.1 Callaeas wilsoni
TGTAAAGTGGCTTTGAGGTACCAGGCATGAAAGATGCTAAATACATTTGGCTGTGGAAAAAAAATTCCAACAAACAATTGAGGCAGTTTTTTCATCCATCTGCTGCAGCAGTGCACCCCTCATTGCCAGGTCCTCACTGCATTGTCAGGCTACAGCAAAAAGAACTGGTGGCCTTTTCCATCCCTACCTGTTGTGTTGCCCCGCTAATGAGCCCCCGAGGGCACGGGGCCTCCTTTCAGCAGGTGAAGTTTGCTGCTAACTGCATTATTCGTCCAAAGATTTGTTTAAGCAAGAGCAGACTGGCTGCAGAAAGCTGTGCTGATAGCCTACAGCTACTTGGGCAGAGTTATTTCTGTTTAAAAATAAAAAGAAAAAGCAAGGCAGCTGTTGGCAAATTTTGCAATTCTTTATGCAAGTGTATCTTTCTAACCTAATCAATTTTCACACCCAATTCTCATCCATGCTACTGGCAAAGGTAGAGGCGATGCTCTGAGCCAGTGACCTGGAGAGAACCACCTGGAGAGCCGGGTGGTTACTGAGGATAACTTGGGGGTGACTGATGTGCTGTAAGTTATGTCTTTCTAAAGCTTATTAACTCCTGGATTGCACATATTGATCTGTACCACTGTACAAATAAACCTCACGCTGCTGCTCTCCAGAGAGCCACAGTGCAGGTATTTCTGTAGATACCCAGCTGCCTGTGCCGGTGTTTGTCATCCATCCTCTGTCTGCTGCCTGAGGCACAGCCCAAAAGCCGTGGAGCCGGGGGCACTCGAGGGCAGTGGGGCTGCGGGAGGTGATGCTGGGGTGGCTCCGATGAGCAAAAGGGCACCGTGAGCTCAGTGCAGCTGGGCCCAAAAGGGTTTGCTAAAAAACATCCAGGAAGGTCATCTCTGAGCCTTGCTGCATGCAATTCCCATTGTTTGGAGCCAGAAGGAAATTTAGTAACTCTCCACCTGCAGATTTTGGTGCAAGATGTTTATCTTTTCCATCAGCTGGGGAAATGCCCAGCTTACAACTTGCAAGGTGAGCGGAAAGTAATGACGATAAACAAAAATGCATTACAAGTGTTCAGTCAATTTTTTTCCCACCTAATGATTCTCCTACCTCATTTTGGAATTGTTGTATATCAGTTTATCAGCATTCACTTCTCATAATCAAATACTAGTCTTCTGTTTGATGCTGTTAATAAAGGTGTTGTGATAAAGTTGAATTAATTTAATTTCTGTCTGCAAACAGCCTATTGTTGAATAAGTCCCTTTAATACATTAATCAGACATATAGCATTGTAACAAGGTTAAAAGTGCACACCGATTTCCATTATAAAGATATCCTCAATCGGGCAGAAACTAATCTAACGTTTAAGTCATTCTGTAATTCAATTGTTCTAACCACAGTACATGTAAAAACAAGATGTCTTACAACAAAGTCTCAAAAAAGCCCTGCAGATATTTATATCTTTATAGAAAAGAATGATTTACATTTTCAATAAGCCTTATTTGTCTTTGGGAAAAAATGTAATTCCTTTATCGAGCAAAAATCTAATGGGAGCCTTTTTACCTTGTTTGCCATGTTTTGGGTATATTACCTTGGTGCTGACCCTTAACTGGATTAGGTTAGGCCTGATTGTCAGGGAGAAAAAATTGCTATGGATCTGGTAGTTTAAAACTAAGAAAAAATCAACAGAGGAAGTAAAAAAAAAAAAGAAAAAAAGAACACAGGGCCTTCCCAAGCCTTTTGTTGGCCTTGACTGGATTAATTTTACCAGCAGCTAATCTCTGCTGCATGGAGATATTTTTACCATTTTCCCTTGATGATATTTATTACTCTTCTCTTCCAGGCTTTCACTGGGGAGGGCCACGGCATGGCCATGGGAAATGCCTCGTGCCCTCCTTGCCAGGAGCTGCATAATGAGTGAGGTTGTTCTGAGCTTTGCTGGAAAGCAAATGCTTGTAATTTTTCTGCTGAAGAAATGCAGCAACGTAACTGTTGAAATGATTTGGATAGTTTTGGTGCCTCCAGCCTTGTTGTTTTAGCAGAGACTGGTGTTTGGAAAGAGAAAGGTGGATGGAGGGAGAAAAAAGTTGCTGCTGGGGGGATTATTCCTATCTGAAGGTTAAAATAAGTAGAGTGATGGTACTTTGTAAGGGCTGATGTGTGGGGAGGAGTGGTGAGTACCAAACCCTTTGGGGTAGGAAGGGTTTCCATTCACCATAGGAAGAGAGAAGGGCATTTTATAGCAAATAATACTTAATGGTGTAAAAACCTTTGGGATGGTTTCAGTACGAGCATTTATTGAAATATAAATCCGAAAAGCTGTGTGTACCTGTGAGCATGATCTGTGCCAGCTGCAAAGCAGCATTGCCTTTTACCTGCTTGTTTCAGTAATACCAGTTATAGCAGATTTAGTGGTAAGCCCCGTGCGCTCTATTTTAAATAAATATTACACTTGCTATTGGATTGCTGAAAGAGAGAGAGAGAACTAATTAAGGAGACGGGATATCATCAGTAAATTTTTCTTCCCTGAGATTTTATGAGCAGTAATTTGAAAAGAGCCATATTAAAGTCATTGAGGAACAAGTTAATGCTGCGTTTCTGAGAATATTGCCCTTCTACTCAAAGATTATATTAAAGAATAAACAGTGTACAGTAGCTAATTGCTAGCTGACACATTATAATGGCTTTATACTTCCAAAATTGAATTGGTCTGGTTTAAGAAAAAAAAAAGGGAAAAGTAACGTAGCAACTTTTTAATTATTTAACGAAGTATTTCTCAAAGAATAATTGAATCTGGGCTCATGGCTGCAGGGAGGAAGAGAGACTGGTAGGTATTGACCACATTTGCAACCCAGCTGACACGGCTGCTGTTAAATACCCTGTTACAGGCTCTGACTCTGGCTTGTGTTCCAGACTGATGGCAGGTATCTGTTTTTCCTCTCTAAATTAAGCTGCTAGGAATTTATTTCTCTCGGATTGTTCCTTTCTGTAGTGCCGTAGGCACAAACACAGTGCAATATTAAAACCCACAGAAATCTGCCAAGGAAACCGATTAACCCATGGAAGGAAAATAACAAGCGCATGGCGATTGCCTGGAGCTGTCATGCTGCCCAGCTTTGCCCAGGGAGGGTTTTTTTAAGTTCTTGGTAAAAACTGGTGATCTCTCAAGCCAATTCCTTGTTTCTCAGTCTGTTGGGATAGGGTAGATTTAATTGCCTGCAATAGGAGGGTCTTCTAGGGACCCCTAGTAGCAATTGTGTAAGTGTTAGAGCATGCACGGAATGCAGTTGTAAAGTTAAACTGTATTTAGCATCTTTAGCAGAAATGAGTTTTGCTACCTTGAGTCCAAATTTTGTCAGGTTAGATGAATCAGTGCTAATGCTGAAATCAGCTGTTTGAGTTTGGAGCATCTTCAGCTTCCTCAGGGAATCAATCCCAAAGGCAGAGCCTGGGGTCAGGAGCAGCCATGTCCCCCACCTCTGCTGTGCTGCCTCATTAGCCATGAAGCATGCTGGGGGCGTGGGGCTTCACCAGGAGATGGACTCTGGGTACTGCCCTGGGCTCCTGAACCTGCCTTTGGTTAGTCTAACATGCTCTGGTTTTCTCTGGATTTTGCTCCCACGTCTTCCCTTTTGCTCTGCTGTAACCTTCTAGGCAAGGCTGACTACTCCTTCCAAGAATAAAGTCTTAGTTTGGTTGTCTAAGAAATATCAGATTGCGCAGATCTAACTTAAAACCATAACGGTGCATTAGTATGCTACAGGGCCCTGTTCCAGGAAATGTCTCCACATGGGAAAACTGCTTAAGTGTGTGCCAAAAATTAAGCAAATGCTTTTTTCTTGACTCTCCCAGTTGGTTGGCTGGGTTGGGTCTGAGCCCTGGCTGGGGCTGCAGCCGCCTGCCCTGCGGTTTGCTGCCGAGGTCCAACCATCCGAACTGAAATACCAAATTTTGTGTTAAATATGGAATTAACAAAATGCTGGAGGGAAAGGCTGAGTTGAGAAGTTGTGCTTTAATTATATGTCATGGATTATAAAGACAGAAGGAACAACTGTGATCATTTAGTCTGACTTCCTCTCTACCTATAAATAACAATAAACAGGCTTTTGCTGAAACACAAAGCTGCTTTCTTTGGTGGATTAAACACTCCATGCTGGGGATGCCAGAGAGAAGAAACATCTTGTTTGCATTATTTTATGTAGGTTTGAAAGGGCTCGACTCAAGCCGAGGTCACGGTTCCTTTGAGAGAAAGGGCATCCTGTGCTGGGAGAAGCTGGGTCAGTGCAAGGGTCGGGACGTGGTGGGACACTGTGTGGAGGTGCCTTGTGTGCTGCAGCACGTGTGTGGTACATTGGCCGTCACATCCTCCTGGGGACAGGGTGGCAGGTCCTAACGGGAGCAGTGATTGGAGCTGCAATGGTTGTCTCTTTACAGTTCAAGGCATGTGAACCCTGGCACAGCAGAGGGAAGTGCAGGTGGAAATCATCCAGCTTCAGCAATTGGCACCAGGGATTGAAACCCGTAAAAAGTCTCTTGTGCTCCCCACCGCTGTGCTGAGCTGGTGCACCCTCACCCTTCTGCAGTCTCTGGGGCAGAGTGATGGTGTAGCCATGCCATGTGTCACACCTGCCAGCTGCTGGGGCAGCTCTGTCACATTGACACACGTGGCTGTGTGCAGAGCACATCCTGCTCCTTGCCCTGAGAACCAGTCCCATCGGTCCTCTCTGGGCCCCGTGTTCCTGCTGTGACACTGACCCTCTGCAAAGTATTTTGTGATCCTCTGTATGAAAGACGAGAGTCAGGATTTAGAACTAGATGATCCTTAAGGTCCCTTCCAACCCAAACGATTCTATGAAAAATTAAGTTATATTTGCTTTGAAAAATGCTTCCTTAGTGCCTCTGTGCTTCTGTAGCAGTTTGAAGGACCTGGTCTTCAAACCAGGTGGTGATGGCCTTCAGCACAACCTGGTCTGGTGGCTGCAGGGGTCCCTGAGCGTTTGTAGCGCATGTTTGCAGCATGTGTTGGGCGTCACCGCGGGCGCTGGTGTGACAGGCACTCTGTTATTTTAAGCATTAGTGTTTGTGTACATTTTACACATTATAGCGTTGCATTATTTAAGGATGATGCATTATTAAACGTTCTCCTCAGCACGGAGAGTGGGTCACTTCCTGCGATTCCTGTCTCTGCTTGAGTGAGTTAGGATGCTGTCTCTTATGTAATCCTTGCTGTCTGAATAATGGAAATCGTAATACTATGGAGCTGATTAATAACATTTAGTACTCCATTAATGAGGAGTTTTGTTGGGGTGTTCATAGAAGACATCTGTGTTACCATACTCAGTTTGTTCTTTCTGCTTGAGTGCCTGGAACCAGAAGAACAATCATTACTTAGTTAATAATGATGTGCTTCCTAAAATAAAGGCTTGTAAATTCATTTTTATGCCCATAATCACATTTTTCTGCTGTGAGAAGACTGAGGGAGCTGGGAATTGTCTCTTTCCCATCTTCCTGACAAAATGTATCTAATGATTAGAAGGATATAATAAGAGTGTTTGTCCTAGCCAAATGTTTCTCCACTCCTGTTAATCAGCGTTCGTTTGAGAGCATGGCGCCGTTTGTGAAAGGCGATGCAATCACTGGGGCACTGTGGCAGATTTAAATCAGTAATAAAAGCCCTGGGGAAATTAACAAGACAAAACATTAACCACAGACTAAACATTAACATATATTAGCATTTTTATTACACCTGTAGAAATGGTGAATGTGCTTGGTTACTACCATTAAAAAGTTTATGTTCTATCCCACATCATCTCAATGTATATTTTTGGTTTAAGCCCTTTAGAATTTAATTAAGCGGAATTCTGTAGCAGCGCTTGAGTAATAGACTTCAGGTTCACTTTTATGGTGACTTTGAAGATAAACGGGGCACAAATGCGATCTTTACAATGCTAATAAGACTTGTGATGTGTACTGGAGCAGGTTGTTAAAAAGAATTGGGGAAGAAGCACCAATTCAAGCAGCTGCCTTACTGAGGCTTTCAGCCTCGCTGGTCAAACTGGGTTCCATCACTGAAGGATGCTCGGGGTTTGGTGGGCACCGGTTGGTTCCTCCAGAGACAGCATGTCTGTGGTCTCTTGATGTTCTGTGCATACTGTAGCAAATCAGCCTTTCAGAAGCTGTGTTCAAATCAATTATAATAGTTAATCTCTTTTCGATTTAATGTGCGGCTTCTCCCAGAGGAAACTCACGAATACGTATAAAACGACTTATGTGAACTCCAGAGAGCAAAGGAGATTGCGGGAGGAAATCTTCAAGAATGAGGCCATCCCCTTGAGGGGAAAAAAATACTGTGTCTTCCTGGAGAATGAATCTATAAGCAGAAGAGTTCATAGAAAAGACAAATGGAAACTCCATGTAAAGTTTAAGCAAAGGTCAAATACAGCAAACTCTTCTTTAGAGCAGAGTGGAGCTCCTGGGCTGAATGAGAAGTGGCAGCAGCAGGTATCCAGCAGTGTCTAATGCACTCTCTTCTTGTCCAAGGAGAAGCTGATTAGCTACCTTTTTTTGTCTTTTTTTTTTTCTTCTAAATCATCTAGAAAATTACCTTTAAAATGTTCTTACTCTTAAAAGCAAAGCTCAGATTGGCACTGAGGATCACAGTGCGCTGCTTGCAATCCTTCCACCCTTGGATTTCCTTGCTGATGTGCAAGATAAGATGTTTTTGCCCCGTGTGGCCACGCTGCCTTGTGCCTTGGCAGCAGAGCGGGTTCATCAGGAGCCTCAGTGGTGTCAGCGATGCCATCCTGCCATAGCCAGGCTGGAGGTGCCCTCCACCAGCTGCACAGAGGCTGTGATGCTTTGCACAGAACCTGGTGCTGCAGTCACTATTTCTTTGATAATTAAGCCCAGTCATCCCAGTTTCCGCGGGCTGGCAGGCACGCGCGTGGATCGGCGCTGTGCTTTACACCCACGCGGTCAACTCGGCTGGAGCAGCCGTGGTGGATGTGGTCCCTGGCCGCTCGCAGTGCATCGTTCCCGTGCAGCTGCAGGTTCCCTGCCGTCCTCAGGCACCTCTTATCTTAAATTAATGGGGAAGCGTTAAAGCAAGCTGATAGTGCTACTCCATTAGCCTTGTCCCTGTGCTCCTCTCAAATCAATGTTCCCTCTAAAGCGGAGCCATTACAGGCGCGCAGCTCCCGCGGGTGTTGGGAGCCAGCTGCTTCCCCATCGGGCATGGGGCCTGCTGGCCTCGGGCACTGCCCGAGGAGCCCTGCCCAGCCTGGCCGCAGTATCTCCCTGTGCCTGGAATAAAGAAACGGAGCAGGGAGTAGTGGGCAAAGAAGGCAAAGTGTTCCCCTCGTGGCCTGGGTCACACTCGCATGGAGGAGGCTAATTAAATTGGGTAATTAGTGAGCTTGTTAATGAGCTAGGGCAGGGCAATTTTGCTGTTACAGTGTCGGTGGCTTTGGGGGTTTGTAAAAGCTCAGGGCTTTGGGAAGGTTTTCCTTGCCTGGTGTCCCCTTGCAGCAGGTTTTCGGTGGCCTGACAGATTCTTTTAAAAACAAAGTCCAACTCCTGTTGACTAAAAAACTCACTGGCCTTTGATTTACTTAGTCTTTTTTTTTTTGTGGCGTGATGTGCCAAACTTCAGCCTGTTTTGAATTAAGGCACAGCTCTTGCACTGACTATACTTTAGATAAGGGCTGGTGGATATTTATGATCCCTCTGGTAGCATGGGGAGCCCGAGGAGAAGAGCCAGTGGTTCTGTTCTGTTGATTTGGTTTGAATTTCACATTTATATTTGTGTTGGGAGGAAACCACATATTAAACACTGTTGCTTGATACAAGTTTGGCAACTGGATTAGAGATGCTCTCTTCCTTTTGCTCTCCCTCTTGCAGACATACCACCGTACTGGGGAGCTGACTGTCCTTGCTCCTCCCAGAGCAAGCAATACCTGGAGAGCTGAATCATCACTCTTGTTTCTCCTCAGGGTCTGAGCTTGTGTCTGTCCCTCCTCTGACTGCCCTACAGTGGCGTTTTTCTTTTCTTTTTGGAGCCTGCTTTAAAATGGTAATGGTTAGGAAGAGACTGGGGAGCTCCATTCATGTGTTCCTGAGCCTGCAGTGCGGACTCAAAAAGAGGGAAAGATTGAAATCGGATTTCTGAGCTGTTGTCCTAGGACTGCTTGTGGCCCAGCAGACTTTGGCAGATGGTTTGTGAAATCCTTCCCTCCCCCCAAAAGCATACACCATGCCGCCCCTGCAAATGAGCAGGCAATCTGTTACTTCTGCTTTCACTCACTTTAAGTTCAAATCTCAGTTGGGTTTTTGTTTGACTCAAAGGTGACAACCATTTCACTGTGACTTCAGAGGATGAGCTGCAGGGTTGGTTTTTTTTCCTAAAAGAGTTAGTTGGTGCTTGAATAAATAAATAAGTAAAAAACTTGGTGGAAAGTTTGAGCAGTGCATCCTTCTATCCGTAAAGATTTCATCTGCTGTCCCATGTCACAGCTAACAGAATCCTGGTCGTGGTTTCATCCCTCACAGGGGGGATGGCTGGACTTGGTGATCAATGATTTGACTTGATGATCAGCGGCTGAACTCGGTGATTGTAGAGGTCTTTTCCAGCCCTGTTGATCCGATGAATCTTGGAGCCTTGGTACCCAGATGCCGTGTGGGGCTGTGGGGATGCAGCTGAGCCGCAGCTCCTGCGCGGGCCTTGCTCGCAGAGGGGCTGAGCTCCCCGCAGTGCTGGGTGGGAGATGAAGCAGCCCCACTTTGCCGGGCCCCTTTGCTGTTTGCAGCACGCTCCCGGGTGCTGCCATTGTTCGTGCTGTCGCTCCGCCTCTCCCATTCAGCGCCCCTCTGCATCCTTGGGAAAACGCCTTGGTCCTGGACTTACTCTTCTCTCAGGGTTTGATAGGTTTTGCCAGCTGAAAGCTGGGCTTTGGAAAGGAAATGGGGGGATTTTCACAGAGCTGGGGAGAATCAAAGGGAGTTATCACAAACGGCAGCTTAAAATATGCAACCTTTTCCCACTTCTCCACTTTACACGTCCGTGCAGAGTGTGGGTGCTGTGATGCTGCTTTGTGGCATTGCTTCCTCTATATCCACTGTCCTGGAGCTTTTGTGTATCTCATGTTCCCTGGAGGAGGTTTCATGGCAGGTCTCATCTCTGACTTGGGAAGAGGAAAAGCCCACAGACCCTCCGAGCATCCTGACACTCTCCTGCTGGCCTGCCCTTTGCAGGGACAGTGGCACCAGCCAATACAGAGAGAGCACAGGACATCCAGGCCCATTCCACAGTGGGAGGGTCTAAGATCCCAAATGCCCTTCTCCAGGTCTCCCGCTGTCCTGTGATTTCCTCCTATTCCTGTCTGCTTGCATCAGGGGACTACCTGTAAACATTATGAGAGAGATGAGTGCTAATGGAAAGCCCAAAAGGCAAAGAAAACAGCCCAAAATGTGGTCCATTTTCTGAATCCCTTCCTCCCTCTGTTTTTTAAGCCTGCCAAGTGATTCAGGGAGGGCAGTAGGGCTGATACATTCTTACACAAGACTTGGTTTTGACAAGGCAGAGAGGAGGCACAGCCAAGGGAAGACGGAGGAGGAAAAACCAGGTAAGATGCTGCAGAAATCCCTGGCAGCTGCAGGAGGAACTGCTTTGGCGGAGGAAACTGCAGGTGCAGAAGGACCCGTGGCAGCATCTCTTCCCACCATGATGTGAACAGAAGCTCCAGCTCCCAGGAGGTTTCTATTTTACTCTTTGTTGTATGGCAGCCTGAGCAAACAAACTGTGCTGCTCCTGATAATGAAAGAGGTGACATTACTAATTTATTTGCCCACCCAAATGTAGGATGTAATAGAACAGAATTAATCTCTTCTCTTTACACATCAGATGCTTGTAGCTTTCGGCAGCAGGTGTGCTTTTAACCTCTGGTATGCAGCTTACTGGGATTGCCTTGATTCAGTGTGGTGTGGAGATAAATGAGGTACTGCAAGGAAAGGGCATTTTACGGGTATGTGGTTGGTCCCAAGCCTGGATGTGGTTGGTGGGATGAGGCTCAGAGAGTGTGAGGGTGGTGTTAACTGTGGTGCCTTCATGGTCCCAGCAATCAGCCAAGCTCCTTTCACAACCCAGCGTGGATGAGTCCTGCAAGAGCAGCACAAGGTGGATGAAAAGGAGACTTTCACAGTGGCAGTGGTGCCACAGGGGGACAAATGTCCCTTGGTGGTGTCCCAGAGAAGGAAATGGTGGCAAAGCCATCCACAGCAGGGACTGCAGCAGTGGCTGCTGCTGGGTGAGTCTCGGGACAGTGGCCATGTGAGAGAGCTTGAATGAGGTGCTTTGGATTTCTTCCCTCGCTGCTGCAGCCGGTTCCCAAATCATCTGTATGCTAATGAGCTAATTTGTGCCATTAGCAGAGCCCTGTTAATCAGGGCCTCCCACAATATGACTGGGCTGTGGCCTCAACACTTGCTGTGTTTTAGGCCCTGGGTTTTTTAATTAGTAGTGATGTGTATGATGCTCATCCCTGGGCATCTGCAGTGCAGTCTGTGCAGATGCTAAGCTGCCTCAAGATGCAGAACCAAGGTCTTAGGATTTTCCCTCAGAGGGGAGGTGTTTCCAAAAGTCTGACTAGAGAGGCAGAGTGCAGAGCCTTGAGGTGCTGTGGTGTTCAGGAAGGAAGGAGCAGGGAACATCTCAAGCCCCCTCCTGCCAGCCTAAGTTTAAGCTGACACAGGAAGATTTGCCTGTCACACCTGCAGCTCGGGGGTTTTGATAGCCACAGGGACACTTCAGTGGCTCAACATTTTGCCTGAAGCTTCCTGCATTCCTTCCCGGGGGTGGGGATTTGTACAAAAGCCAGGTTGTATCCTTAGGACTGGTGTTTGCTTTCAGGTGCTTGCTGAGCTATGAGCAAGACGGGGATGACAGTACGATAGTGGCTCATGTGCAGGTGCCAGTGTGCATCTCAGCTGTTTTCCTGCAGCCCCAACACTTCCTCACACTGCTGTGTTTGTGTTTTCCAGATCAGCCGGTTATGTGGCCATGCTCAGCAGAGGCAGATTCGATCAGCTAATTATCCAGAAGACCTTTCCATTGACAAGAAAGTCCTGAAAGTGACTCACATTGAGCAAGAAGAGACTTTGTCGAGCAGGAGGAGGTGAGAATGCTCAGGCTGAGTGTGGTGCCTGCTGGATGGGCTGCAGGAGCAGCCACCATATGGAATGGCCCTGTGGAAGCAGATGGAGAAGCTCCTTATTTCCCTTACCCATAAACCTGGTTCTGGCTCTGAACATCAGAGCTGCTCTGTGACAGGCTCTGAAGTGCAGTGAGGTGTCTGCATGAGTTTTCTCACCTAGTGCACCCAGGCTGATACACCAAATGCCTTGTGTGGGTTTCTTGTGCACTGCTATAGTGCCTGAAATACTCACAGGTGTGGTTATAGATAGAAATGGTCACTCCAGCCTGAATTGTTACGTGTTACACCGTGTGTAGATAAGGGGAATGCTTTC
This sequence comes from Callaeas wilsoni, assembly GCA_013398955.1. Taxonomy (NCBI): domain Eukaryota; kingdom Metazoa; phylum Chordata; class Aves; order Passeriformes; family Callaeidae; genus Callaeas; species Callaeas wilsoni. Next base: position 11,518 of record VWPU01015144.1, read on the forward strand.
CATGCTTTTTGTGTAGTGTTTTATGGTAGTTCAGAGATGTTAACAGCCTTTTACGGAATATTTTCAAAGGAAGCAGGTGCCTCCACTGCTGGCATTGCACCCTGTGCGTCCTTCCCCATGTAAGTAGAAGCTGTAAGTAAGTGGGCTCACACTGATGTGTCAGGGAGCAGCATCTCCCCTCTGGATCTGAAAGCACATCCAGAGATACACAGTGCCTTTACTTCTGTCTTGAATAAAAGAAAAATCTCTGTGGAAGAGAAAAAGCAAGCTTGGCAATTTTTGAAAACGGCGATAGACTGAATTGGGTGGATTTCTCTCTGAGGACTAACAGGGCCACATTCTTGATACGGTTCCCATGAGATACAGCACCAGGGCTTGCATTCCTCCGTTGTCTCAACACGTCGGAGGTTACACAGCCCAGACTCTGACAGAGATGTCCTTTGAAGACTCTGAAGGCTAATGAAATCCTGCTGAGATGAATTACATGGGTTCATACCTGCAGATATGGAGGAGTTCCTCCCTGCCCTGCAGGGAGCTCTGCTCCCCAAGAAAGTTTCCTTCCGCCTGTTCTCCCCAGCTCTGCTGGCGTTTGTGGAAGAGGAGCAAGGCAGTGTTTAGGATGTAAGGAGCTGAGTGCCATGGGCAGTGAGGCTCCTGCTTGGGGTTTGCCATTACTGATGATCCAGGTCTCACCTCATTTTGGCTTTCCAAATGGTGTTGGTTGGATCTCTGCCCCACTGTTAGGTCAGTGCAGGAGATGGATGTAGGAGGTGGTTCACGCAGGAGGTGACTGCCTGAAGCATCCCTTCGATTTTTGCAGCGACCTGTGGGCTGAATTCCCACCCTTCGGAGGGGCTTTGACTCATCAGACAAACCCTTGTTCATTTGCGTGTGCAGTGACAGACGGGTCGGTGCAGGCGATACCGGGCAGGATGCGCTGTGGTGGTCGGAGGCAGGACTTGAGTGACCCTCTTCCTCCATGGGCTGTGTCAGCCCCACCACGGCAGGAACATGCTCCTCGGCAGCGAAAAGGCAGCGCAGAGCACAGGCTTCCTTCTCCTTGTGTCGCCTGCCCCCAGCTGGCTGTCGCGGGCTCTGGCTGGAGAGGGAACCCACGGAATCCCAGAGCAAGGAGGGATGGAGGGAGCTGGGCACCCCTCTGCACACCAAACTGCCTAAGACTGCAGGGCGGCTCCCCGCAGCTGGCAGAGCACGCACAACCCCCCGCTACAGCACCCGGGGGATGCCCCAGAGAGTGCTCCCTGCTCCAGGTGCTAATTCCTCATCATCCCTCCCAGGGAGCAAGGAGGCTGAGAAATAACCCCTTGCTGAAGGGAGAAATGTGCTGAAACCGAACAAGACGACTGCGAGGCCGAGTCTTACTGGCGCCAGTCCCTGCTATTCATATTATCTTACTTTTGGTGCTATTTACCTAATTAAATCTGCCGCTATTCCCTGATGATGGCTGCTGAGTGTCCCTGAGGGATCAGACCTAGGCTGGAAGGATGTCACATCCCACTCCCAGAGCCTCTGTCACCTCTCTGGCAACATCAGAGATCCCGTGGTCAGCCTGTATTCTGGCCCTCTGGACCACTGCTGCAGGTGACCAGCTGGAGGTCTTTGTTCCTGGGAAAGGCGGGCACAGGGTTGGGATGCAGCCTGATTCACATCTCCTGTGTCAGGTGCAAGCACTGCTCCTGCAGCTCCTCCTGCCTTCCTGCTACAGAGCCATATTGAGGACCCTGCCCCTTTGAATGCAGACTGTAATCCATGGCCAACCCAGTGCATCCCTTGAAATCATGTCCTTTTGATGGTGCAGCATGAAGCGCAGCCTTAGCCATGTGTGCAGATCTGTGCTGAGAGTGTCAGCTCTGGTCTACCACCAAAAATGCCATTGGCTATACTGGATGGCCAATGTCAGCCAGGCAAAGCCCCTGAAGGGCCTCTGTTGCCTTCTGCAGAGGGGACACTACAGCCTGAGCTCTTGCTGCTCAGATGTACCCCATGGATGCATGGCCTGAGCCAGTGGCACCTTTGCTTAGGTGCTGTGAGAGTGCAGAGATTGTGCCTGGCTTTTGCCTGGTGCATGGTTGGGCTGAGGTTCTGCTGCCCCCACATCCTTTCCCAACACCAGCAGTTTTGCCCTGGGAAACGTGGGTTCAGCCTTTGACTGAATATTATCAAGGAAAAACACAAAAAGCTGCTTAGGGTCAGAAATAAAACTGATGTTTCATAGTTTGTTTGCACCTAGCTGCTTTAATGTTGTATTTGTGTGACTACCTTCACTGGTTAAAATGCACCAACCTCGTCTTCTCTTCTTTTAACTGAGCACCCTTTTCCCTCCCTTTCCTCTAGGGAACTGATTGCAAAGCTGAAGTCCCACAGCAGTTTTTACAGCAGCTTGCCAGAGTACATCTGCAACCACAGCTCTGCTGTTCAGAACGACACCCTTTGCTGGAATGGACAAGAAGTTGTGGAGAGGTGAATCACATCTGCCTTGCCCTCCTCCTCCCCTGTACTGCTTGTCTTTTGTTAACCAGGCACAGGAGCAGTCTGTGACCAGGACATGACTTGCTCCCTTAAGGACCTTGTGCAGAGCAAGTGTCCAGCTGCGCTGCAGCTCGGATGTGCAGGGTCTGCACAGATAGAAGTGGTTGTGTGCTGCCCTCCACTGAGTTTTCTACTTTGTGAAAACCCGTGATGGGATTTGGTCAGGGTGGGCCAGAGACAGGGGAGCAGCAGCAGCTTGGCACAGCCCTGCTCCCATGTGCAGCACAGCCCAGGGATGGCTCCCCAGGAGCAGCAGTAAGGGCACTGCCCCCATGCACTGCACGGGCTGGGGATGTCCCCAGCCGGGCTCTGGGCAGTGGTAGCAGGACAGCGTGGTTGGCATCCCCTGCCCCATCCAGGGAGGGTCATGGAAGACTCCCTTGTTGAATTTCTCCTTGCTATGGCTCTCAGCTGGAGGAGGTGAGGACCACTGAGCTCTGGTGGTGCTACTGCTGCCCTCTGACCACCTTCCCACCACCGAGTCCTGGCTGTCCTCTCTGGATGGAGCCATTCCCACCAAGGTCCAGCTTTGCCCTGCCCCTCTCGCCATTTCGGAGGATATACCGCTGGTAGTTGAGGTTAACAGAGACAGGCACGTGCAGGATTCATACCATAAAGAGGAAGGAAGTGTTAATAGAAATGGATATTTTTCTTGCAAAAAATGCCCTTTGGGAATGTTAAATAATGTGGAAATAGAACTTGGAAATGCTTTTTATAATTATACATAAATCTCTAATCACCCTACTTTGCAAAGCATCCTTTGCTATTAAGTAGTTTGCATAAGGGAAGAAATAGAAATAAAATCAGGAAGTGGTGAAATGTTGAGATATTAATTATGACTTCTTGATCAGTAACTTCAGGTGATAATTAGCCTGTACTTGCAATACTGACCTGAAACACTGAATAGACTAAAATAGCATCAAACTCTATTTTGAAAAAAAATGACTTAACAGCTAAGATCACATGCTTAGTAAAATGTACTTATGTTGCCTAAGGAAAAATGTGTCCTCTATCGGTACTTACTTCTGGAAAATCTTGAGTTTCCATGCCTGAGATGTTCTGTTGGAAAGAAAAAGATTATTTCAATATTGTCTCACTGATTGCTAATTAAAACTTCTAAAGCGGGGCTATAAACACTGCAGCTCTGGAGAGGGGGACCTGGGCTGAGGTCTTGGCTTATAACAGTTCCCTGGGGTCATGGCCAGTGGCCCTGGTCCAGGTCCTGCTGACGCCACAGCTGGGTGAAGCGCTACCAATGGAAGGATGCTGAGTCCAAATCCTCCTGCGAATGTAAGTTCAGAGCTATTTGCAGATTAAACACGACTTCAGGTGATAGATGGCCTTCAGCTTTGTGCTGAGAATACCAGGGGACCGTCGTAGGCACAATATGGCAGGTTGCACAGGTGCCATGGCGTGCAGGGGGACAAGGCAGGGAGAGGATAAAAGTCTGTGTGCATGAAGGGGGCACCAAGATTTCAGCCCCTGGCTGTTAAGGATTAAATCCTCTACTGCGCTTGAAGAGCGTGTGCCTTTCCACTGTTCTCGTTGCCCCCTCTGATCTATTGCACAGATATTGCCACCTCTGCCAGCTCCTGTGAAACATTAGTGACAGTTCCCTTGCAGTCAGGTATTAGAGATTTTTGCTGTAAGCAGGGACACCTCAGCTAAATAAAGCTGAGCTAAGATAATGGTCAAGGATGCTCTTCTCCCAGGACCCGTTTGTAGAATGTTTCAAATAGAAGCAAACATGTAGTTAAAATTATCTGTACACTGGCTGCTTCATGTGCTTGGACTTCCCAGCTTGGCATCTCTTTCAGAGTGTCTGGAAGGATTCCTGAAAATCAGGAGCATTTAAGGTAACAGTGCTCGAGTACCCCAAGCTGCCAGTTCCTTTATTTCAGTGTTTTCCCCAAGAGGGAGCCAAGCAGCTGTTCATGGTGTAGCAGCTCTTACTCAAGCTGTTCTGAGAATGTGTGTTATGTACTGGAGAAATTCTATTCTCCTGCTGGACTGGTGTATGCTTGTTGGTGATCAAACTCCATCTTGCCACTTTCTGCAAGATACTTGGTGGGATTTGAATATCTAGTATTAATTTCAGGATGCTGTCCTGGTACTTGTCCCACATAGGTGGCAGCCGCCAGAAAGAAGGATGGTGGAGACATGGTGGGATGGTTCCTGTGGCTGGACTGTTGGCATGGAAGGATTACAGGCTCTTTGAGAGGACAAGCAGGGGAGAAAAGGATGGGGTGTCTATGTCAGTGACCAGCTGGAGTGCCTGGAGTTCTACCTGGGGATGGATGAGGAGCTGACCAAGAGCTTTTGGGTCAGGATTAAAGGGAGAGCAGAGAAAGGTGATGTTGTAGTCTAGCTCTGCTTCAGGCCACTCGACCTGGAAGACTGGGTGGATGAGGCCCTTTATAGATGGACATGAGCAGCCTCACATTCACAAGCCCTGGCCCTCATGAGTGACTTCAACCCTGGTATCTGTTGGAGGGACAGCACAGCAGGGCATAAGCAATCCCTGGGGTCCTGGAAAAACTAGAAGTCTCCTGCTGAACCTGCTGGTCAGGTGAAGACCAGGACAGAGCAAGGGTTGAGTGGATTCTATGCTTCCATGTGTTTCCATGCCTGGTGCTGTGTGGGCAATGGATAAAAACTGTTTGAGCATTGTTGTGTCTGTGAGGTCAGTGTGAGCAGCTATATGAGCATGTCTAGGATTTCATTGTGTTCTTGTAGGGATTGTGGCTATTTACTTCTTGCATTTCTAATGTAGTACCTGAATGTTCATTAAGTTAGAAAAGAGCTCTACTGACTTATTTATTTCCAGACCTCCCTGTCATGAAAAATTTGTTAGTTATTCTAAGCCCTTTTCCTATAACACGTTAAATCAAGCCTGGAATAGCGACTTCACAGCCCTTGCCAGTGCACTCGAGTGCTTGATAATACCAACAGTGTGTATCCTGTTATTTGGTGCAAACAGTCCCATCTGCACCCTGCAATCCTCCTCCTGTGGTTTTTCTGGCTTGGTATTTACTGTCCTGTTTATCCCAGTGTTTTGTTATCCACAGGCAATGAGTGTCCCCCCTCCCCATGACCTGGATGTGCTCAATGTCTTTCCACTGGGTTTCACTTCCCAATTTGAGCCTTGAACCATCCACTGTTTCCTCCTTGCTCTTAAGCCCCTCTACCCTGACTGAAGGCGGCATGTTTGGGGCTCCAGTGCAATGCAACTGGCTGGAGTATTTTATCCCGCTTTTAATCCCTCATTTTTTTTTAACTGAGTCTTACTTTGTGATCGTTTGTGATCATTTGCTTCTCCACGTTGGACCATCTAATGGCAAGAATTCATCCTCCTTCCCGAGGTTTGATCTGTGGGTTAATAGTTTGGTTGTCATCCCTATTGTGGATTTAGGACATGGTGCCTTGAAATGACTGCTTGCAAACAGTGGCACCTGCACAAGAAAGGTTGATTTTTCTGTAACACAGAGCAGTGCCTTGTGTCTTTTGCTGTGCTTTTGCACGGTTGAAGAACATAAGCTGAAGTGGGAAGAAAAAATAAAAGGCAACACATTCCTGCTTTTCACACTTTTCAGAGTGTGCAAAAACACACTGTGCTTTTATGGGACGCCACAAAGGTTCACAGCAAAAGCCACAAGTGGCACATTTCACCACCTGCAAGGAGCTTGTTGAGGGGTCACGGTGCTTGGGTGTTCGTGGTAGCTGGGGACCAGCACCTGCTGGATCTTCCTCTCTCTCTGTGCATCCTTGTGCACCTCTTTGCAGCTTTCCTGGGCTCGGTTCCAGGCACTTCCCTGAGACAGACATGTAGGCAGGGTGGGTGTGCAACAGCTTAAACCTGCCTAAGAGAGGCTTTCTGTGATGCCCCTCCTTTCCTCTGTCTTCAAGCCCCATCCTCTTGCCAGACCTCCTGATGGTGGTGTTAGGCTAGGTGGTGAAATGTTGTCCAGCCTTTCTTATCCTTATCTCCATCCAAAGTAGAGAAAAAACAGAGGTCGATTCTTATCACCAAAGTCCTGACTGAATAATTAGCTCATTTAAAGCCTTCAGCTTAAGTCAAGTAGGTGTTGAGATATCAAACTTACCTCAGTTTCTATGGGAGCTCCGCATTGGAATCCTAAAGGTGATTTGAACTTTATATATAGTATCAGGGTTCTGCAGCATTTAATACTAAAAGCCTATTAAAATCTAGATTCTCAGAGTTTAATAATCTGCTTACATGAGTATATTCTTTTCAAGCTGTTCTGAATAGAATGACAGCAACATCTACCCACTGCAAAACTTACAAGCACATTAAGCATTATTGTTAGATACTGCCATTTCCAAATTTCTCAAGACAAACACGTACATTAATCTAAGTCACCAGCATAACTCTTGTTTTCTTTGTATCAATTCAAAATTAATATATTTTTAGCACCTTGCCAGATTCTCTTTTTCAAGCTGTAAGTCTCAGATTTCCCTGCTGTTGCCAATGTACTGTGGTTTGTTTTAATCATGCAAATCATAAACAATGAAAGCACAATTGGAAGCAAGACAGAAAAATGAGATTCTGTAATTGGAACAAAGGAAATTCCATGCCAGCAATAACCCTTTAGTTCGTGAAGGGCTTGGTTATTTCTGGCAGTGCTGCAAAATATCTGATACAATGGAATCCCCAAAGAGGGGGCTGTATAACTTTTCAAGCCCATAAAACACAGCTTTGTAGCACGTATAAGCTATAATGAAAGGATAGTAGGCAAATTCAGTGGGTTATTGAGTGGCCATGATTGTTTCCAGAGTATTTCAGAAATTAAGATCATGAATCTTCCTCTGTCCTGCTGCTTGGTCTCAGGTTTAGCCAATTTTTCCAGAATCTATTTGTCTTGAACTGAAATAAGAATGGAGGGAGACTTCAGGCTGTCTATAAACTCCCACTGTTTTGCTATGAATATTACAGTTTTTGCTGTTTCTCCTGAAGTCCCATCTCCCAGAGCCAGGTGATTACCTGAGACCTCACTTTTATGACCAAGCCATCATCTGCAGCACACTCACTGGCTGTAGAGCTTTGTGTGGGGCAGTTGGGAAGAAGCAGCACTTCTCTTGGAAGGGAACTGACACAGCAGGATCTGAGGGGGCTCTCAGAGGCTTCAATGTGTCGATATTTGGAAATCCAGCAGAAAATGGTTCCTTTTTAGTTAGGTGAGAACACTCCCCACTGAGAGCTTTGGATCCTCTTGGTTGCTTTTGAAGCAGCTTGTTTGGAGCTGCTGGTGGTGTAAATTGACTGCGGCATCACGAGCTCTGCAGTGACTGCAAGGACTCTCTGCAAGCAAGCAAACAAAGCCAGGAAGGCACCTGAGAGCCATACACCCCACCTCTCCGCTGCCTCTTGCACTCCCACGTAACAGATGCCTGCGTATGGTCATGGGATGGTGGGGACACTCACCCCACATGGAAGAGAACAGGTGGGGTGGACCTGCACCCCACAGCCAGCCCATGTCTGGGATGGGGTATGACTGACCAGATGTCTCTGGACAATCTGTCTTTAGAGAGGAAACTATCAGGGAAAGAAGTTGTCACCTCTTCTTGGAGGCTTGTGGGCACATCCGGGAGTTACACCCTGACTGCAGGGCAGGGTGAGTGGGTTGGAAACAGCTTTTCAAGCCTTTTGGCCCCCACTGCTTCCACTGCTGATGTGACACTGCGGTTGTCTCACTAAACCAGAAATTAGCAGGCTCAGAGAGTAAAAATGTTGGCTTCACCACTGCATCCACCTTTTCTGACCCATGAAAACCAGCTGGAGGTAAGAGCTGGATTCCTGCAAGGAGTGGGGGGGCAGGGGGGGGCGGCAAAACTTTTCTTCCCTTTCTCTCCTTTTTCATCTCTTTTGCCTCCTGTGTGGTGAGGACTTGATGTCACCAGTCCACTTGATCTGTAGTAAGTCACATCTTGAAACGCAGAGCAGCTTTGGGGATCTGGGGAAGTGTTGCTCTCTCAAACTCAGTTATGAACTCTTGTGCAATGAAACCTCTGTGTTGTGTTGTGTCTGTGTGGTGTTTTTCCTCCAACCCACTCTCTCTGACAAGTATAATTCAGTGAACACTGACAGCAGAGAGCCTGTAAGAGATACTGTGCTGTTTAAACTGGAGATGCATTTGAATAAATAATTTCCAACTGGAAGGCAGGCATAAATTAATTGTTATTTGAATGACATACTTTCCTTTTTCTAAAAGGTGTAATTCTTTGTGTTTGACTTTCAGGATTACTTTCTCTAAATCACATGTCAGGCATTGTAGTAACTCATCTCAAAGCCTAGCAGGGCCGAGTAGGATGAACACACATTTTACACTCATTGCCATGTATTTAAATAACATTTGTCATCTTGTCTTCTTTGCTCTGAAATGAAAGCTTGGAATGAGCTGCATTTGGACTGGAAAAACCAAACATTCGCAGGAGACATTTGTGGATGGTGGAGAGGAAAGGAGAGGAAAATCCCTCAATTTGACAGCATACTTGGGCATTTATGTCTGGTGGATGAGAAGAAGCAGGAAGGGTCTGCAGTTGTACTCTCCCTACAGAAAACTTCAGGTTATTGGTGTTTTCATAAGGTGGTTGTCTTTAAAGTCATTTTAACGAGGGCTGCTTATCAGCACATTTTACAATGTGACATTTGTCTTTGGAAAATACCACATCCCTAGCAAGAGCCCATACCCGGGGAGCCCAGGCGAGGAGATGCTGCTGACTGACGTTGAGACACGTCAAAGAGAAAAGTATTTTGGGCTTTGCTTATGAAGTGTGAGCCAGACCATGCTCATGTTGCGACACTGATACCCCTTCGGCACAGAGACCCCCGGGGACCGGGGTGGGGGGCTTTATCCACTGTGCATATTTGCTGTTCCATGCTGATATCAATCACCGTGGCAGAGGCACGTGATGGGTTTCACGAGGTGGCACAAGTGTCCTGCAGAAGGGGCTGTTTTATTGGCATAAGCTGAAAACAGCTTGAGATGGCTCAGAGATTTCTCCTTTTCTGCACTGACTGGAGAACATGGGAGGAAGGTGATGCTTTGGCTTTTTTGCCTGCGAGCCCATCAACCCTTCAGCTTGGGGGGCATGCAGAGGAGCCCGCATGGGTACTGTCCTGGGACCCCCATCCTCCAGCTTGGAGTGGGCTGCAAAGGCATCTCTCTGCCATATTAAGGCCTGGCTGCTTGGCCCGGGCTGCAGGGAGGGGTGCCAGCTGCCTTTTCCAGCTTCTCTGGCATTTCAGGAATGCAGGTCGCTTACTGAAGCTACATTTCAAAGCCTTTAACCCTTTGGTTGGCTGCATCCCCTATGCCTGGATGTGGCCACTCCAGGCTGGTGCTGGGGCAGAGTGGCACAGCTGAGGGGAGCTGGTGCCCCCCTTGTACCTGAGCACACCAGGAGGTCTCAGCTTGGCAGCACAGAGGAAGCGTCTCCCAAAACACCCAAGTCACACGGACCATGTCTCTGGCTGGTGGGATGTATCGGTCCCCGTGCATCTCTTTTTTTGTAATTCATGCTCAAAGACGTGCAGGGCCCATTGCCTTGCTGCTTCAAATGGCTTGTGTAATGGTGCAAATGGTTCGTTTTGGGTCAGGTTCGTACCCTTGTATCTGGCTGAGTGGGAAGCACCAGGAGGTGACACTCCATTTCTCCAACATCACTGTTTTAGGGAAGAGATCCTTCTGCAAACCCTTTCAGGTTTGCTTCCTTCTCTAGCAGACTGTTTCCTCTGAGAAGGCTGATCTGAGGTCCTCACCACCTCAGCAGAACCTTCTGGAGAACAGTTTCAGTCTCTGGACATGGAGTTATAGTATAGTATTGCTGTAGTACTATGTTCCTCCCTCCTGTACTATGTTGTGTAGGCTACAGAAATCCTCTCTGGCAGCCATTGCATGGATTTTGGAAGGGATTTCACCCACTCAAACCCAAGCCATTGTGTTTCTTTGTATAGAACTGGTTAGGAGAGAGATTGCATTAATTTAGGGATGCACCAAGTGCGCTTGGTTCTGCTCTGGCTAAATCCTGTGTGAGTTTCCTGATTAAATCTCTGAAACCACAGGAGACCTTTCAGCAATGTACTTTTGAGTTCCACCAGTGTTTTAAATTAAATTTACAGTGACACCAAAGATAGGAATTTCTTTGTCATCTAAAAACCCATGCGTGCTGTGGATGTTTGCGTCCGGTCTCCAGATGTGTTTGTCAGGTCGGCACAGTGGCATTAAGTGGCTGTGTGACAAATAAGCAGGAGGATTAATGGCTCACTGCTCCCAGTGCTTTATCCCCCTGCAAAAAGTTCAGCCCAAGTTTCGGCAGAGCCGGGCAGGTCTGTGCTTGCGGCAGCAGCCTCTTCCCACGAGATGGTGCTCGGAGCATGCACGGCTGTGCCAGGAGCCCACGGGCTGCTGCAGGCTGGCCCCGGGCTGGCCCTTCTCCAGCCACTGAGCTTTCAGCCTACAGCGACCCTCCAGCTGCACGTGTGAGGGCTTTTCTCAACTGGGAGCAGTTGTGTCTCAGGTATAGGCGCATTCTGTGCTTCCCAGGATAACGCAACTATTAAAAAAAGGCATTTTGCAAAATGCCGAGTGCAAACAGGAGGCCCCAGCACGGGGACAGGGTGCTGGGGTGCAGAGCAGAGCTGTCCATCGGGCGCTGTGCTGCTGCTGAAGTGCAGCGGGCTGGGATGGCTGTGCCGGCAGCTGCCCCTGCGTTCAGGACTTGGTGGGGCTTGGGAGAGCCAAGCTGGTGAATCTGCTTTGCAGTGATGCCTGTACCTGGACAAGCTGCTCATGCCTGGAAAAGGAATAAACACAGGCGTGTGTTCCTGTGCTGTAGGCACAAACGCCTCCGTTCTCCTGTCCTTTCTCCTCTGTCATCTCTTCAGTGCAGCATGTTGCAGGGTTGTCAGCCATTAATGCAGATGTATATGGGGAATGCCCAGTGTTGGGGACCCAGCTGGAGGTGCAGAGAGCTCCTGTACATGGAACTCCTGCTGTGAGAGAGCCTTGGAGTGGAAATCTGCCTCAGCTCTGTATTTAAACTATGTGAGTATTTCAGGTCGGGGCAGATTGCTGCTGCACCAGTATGGATCTAGTGTTGTCTTTGCATCCCCAAATGTCTGAGTAGATTTCATCCCTAGTTTAGAGTTTAAGCAGAGTTTAAGCCAAGCCCCTGAGTATCCCCAAGCCCCTCAGTGTGCTCTGATAGCTCTTGTGGCCAAATGTCTACATGCCTCTTGCTTTCTACCCTAGCAAAGCATCCTCCCTGAGCTGGCCCCACCATCCCTCCTGTCTCACTCCCCTTCTTTAAATGCCTGCTAAAGTCCCACTTTCTCCCCAAAACCCATATGAAATGGGCTGACTGTGATTGCCTGAGCTTGCCTGGCAGCATGGAGGTGGAAGATTAGCTGGGCAGGGGAGCAGGGAGCTGACAGACAGGGAGACAGCCACTGGGGCTGGTGCTGGGAGCTGGGTAAAAACATGATGTGTAGGAGATGAATGCAGAAAGGAAAGTTCATGGTGTTTACCCATGGCACTGGAAAAACAGATGTACAGTAAAGCAGACTGATGCTGGTGTTATCTCTGTGATCTCACTTTCGGAGGCTGTGCCAGGGTTTGGTAGTGCCTGTTCTGGCTTCCAGTTCTTGGGGATGAGGACTTGTTTTGTGCTTGTAGAGCACCACGGCCCATCACTGGGGCTGTGATGAGTGGCAGCAGCCCAGAGCTCGAGCAGGCGCCGCTGTGCTCCGTGCCACTGCTCTGGCTGCCAGCAGGCAGTGGTGGCAGCGATTGCTCTGGCCCGAACCTGGCTTTGAGTTTGGTGCTTGTCTTATGCTGGAGCATCATCAGCTGTTACCCAGGGCCTGAGTGTAGCAACATGTTCCTCCAAAGGCAAGCGTGCAGCAGTTTTGTCTCTCTTCCCCTCCCTTTAATCACTCTGGTAAATTTTGTCATTCCATGAATCTTGCAGCAAGTGAATGTATATTTCTTTCCTAACTGCCGATGAAAAAGCTGAGTGCAGGCTTGGCTGCCCTCCTCTGCAGAGCTGCCCTGGCAGTTTAATCTGGTCTATGGGGGCTTTGCTGACTCTCATGGTACCCGTGTAAATCCAGATACCCTGTGGTGCAGAGCCCAGCACTGTACCAAAGTCAAGGTACGTTCTGTCTGAGCAGTTACTTTGATCCCTAAGGCTGGATCTCATCAAAGACTGAAATCAGGATTGTTTGACAACACCTATTTTCCATTAGCAATGTTGACAGCATTAATTATATTCTGATGCTTTAATTCTTTATTATTGAAATCACACATCAGTGATAGTCATTATTTTGCAAGGGGGTTGATGTTATGCTAATCAGCTTGCAGTTAACTGGGTCATCCCACTAATTTTTTTGGCTGTGGGCACAACACTACTGCTCTTGTACTGGAGTCTCTGTGGTCTGCCAAGATTTATTTTAAACAAACATGAGCAAGCCAGAATTTCTGAGCCAGCTTTTTTAGGTCTCTTGGGTGCAAGTTATGTGAAAATATTTATCTCTATTGTATACTGTTTAACATCTTCCTTGGTTACTAATGGACTGGAAAGGACTTCATTGTCCTCAAGTGATACAACTACATCATCTTGCTGCTTTGCAAAGTCAGAGCAAAAATGTTTATGGGAATCTTCTGTCCTTTCTTTGTCATTATTAACTATCTTGTGCTCTCGGTTTTGGAAAGGGCTTGTGCCTGTCTTGGCATTTCTTATGTTTGTACTGAACTTTAAAGATCTCCTCTCTATTAGTCCATCACATTGTGGTCTTCTCTGTTCTCGTTCTCACAGGTACAGTCCCCAGATCACAAGGAATGGAGCAAAAGCTCAGGCTGGCCACCATGAGGTGAAGATGAAAGGTCCAGAGCCAGTGATCAGCCAGATTATTGACAAGCTGAAACACATCAACCAGGTTTGTTGCAGACATGCCAGCAGGGATGTCTCTGGAGTGAGTGGCTTCCAGATCAGTTTGGCCTCCCCCACACTCTCTCTGGGCTCAAACAGACCCGGGTGTCTCCATCTGCAGCAGCTCTGGGAGCCCTGTGTGCAGAGCCGGTGCCCCCTTGGCCCTGCACAGCACCAGGCCCACAGGGCACACGTGGCCGGTCCTGTTGGATGCCTGCTGCTGTGGTTGTCCATGGTGCAGCCTCCCAGGACTCAGCCTGTGCCTGGGTCGTGTGTGGATGCATGGCTGCAGTACGAGAATGCTTCTGCTGGGCATCCATGCCCTTAGCAGTGGAGGTCCAGGAAAGATGGAGCTGATGGGGTGTCCCTGAGCATGATGGGCTGGCAGGGGGTCATGTGGCATGCATCTGATGTCTCCTCTGGTTGGAGGAGTTCCTTTTGGCATTGCTCATGGCTGGCAGTAAGGGTCACTTTTTTCTTTGCTGTATCTCCCTGGGCATTCTCTTCCAGTCAGTAATGGGGCAAGTTACTGTTGAATGGGGAGATGGCAGAGCTGGATGAGATCCTTTCTGCTGGGGAGGAAGCTTCCTTCCCACTGCCTCAGACCTGGCATCCTTCCTGGGACAAGCGATATCCTGTCTCTACCCATTATGCCACGCCAGGTTAGGTCTGTGAACAAGCCCTGCTGCTGCCAGGGAATTAGGTGGCAGCTCTGCACGGCATTCAGCTTGTGCTGAACCTTCCCCAGTGCTGCCTTAGGCCAGTGGGGCTGGGGTCTGGCTCTGGACTCTGCTCTCCCCTCTGTCACGGAGTGTGGGTGTCACAGTAACTCGCAGAGGAGATGTTTTTCCTAGGCAGATAGCCTGGACTTGCTGCTTTGCCAGGACACAGCGCTGGGCCCTCACAGGGCAAATCCTTGTGCTGTAGCGCTGTTAACTCAGCTGAGCTGCCCCATCTCTCCTGAGAGAGCTCTTCCCGGTGGGGACCTTGCCCACGGTCGCTCCGGCACGAAGCTCTGGGCAGCAGTGGGTTCCCGGGGTTAAGCCCAGCTTTGCTTCCCGGCCGGGTGGGCTGTGAGGGCGGCTCTGTTTGGAGTTGCTGGCTTAGCAACTTTTCTGCTAACCTCTGCTTTCCTGCTCCGGCGACTGCCAGGGACTGTTTTCACAGCCATTCCCGGTTTAACCCTCGCGCCCTCCGACACAGGCATGCCTCATTAGGTGCTGTCTGGGAGCAGGATGCAGCGGGGTATTTGGGGTCCCCAGGAGCACCCCACAATGTGGGAGCTGCCGTGGCCAGCGGCCCTACAGCCTGCTCTGCCTTCCCACACGCTCCTTGTGCTGAGCGGTGCCATCTGCCAACAGCCCATAATTATTAGAAGGGGAAAAGCAGGGGGAATAGCATAATCATCTCCCTATTAAATGGGGTAGAGGGCAGGCTTCAACCTGCAGGTGATAATGATATTTTGCCGTTCACAGTGAGAAAGTTGCACTGAACAAAACATGGTTATTAGTGTACTTGAAACTGCTGACATAAAGTGGTTGTGAAATGCTGGCTGCCAGACTGGGTCAAGTTAGGTCTTTGCTGAACAGCTTGGGCTTCTGAGGAGTGGAGGTCCGTGGAGTGGGAGACCCTGGGTAAACACTGCTGTGCTCAACTCAGCTGTTTGCAGCAGCAGAGTGTCTCTGTCAGCTGCTGCTCAGAGAAAATTGTGGTAAGGGGATGAATACGGTCAGCTTAGTCATGATCTCTTACAGTGCTCCCCCCCACTGGCTTGCAGCATCAGGTTGGAATGTGTTATGGGGGGCAAGTAAGCTGCTTTGGTTCGAACAGCATTAAATGTAAGAGCCTGAAAAATATCGAACCCTCTTGTAAAACTATGTTTGAGAAAGAGGAGGAACTGAGAATAAAATCAGGAGAAAATGGGAAGTGATTTGTGCAAATTAGTTATGAAGCTTGCCCAGAGAAGCTGTAGCTGCCCCATCCCTGGAAGTGTTCATGGCCATGATGGGGCCATGTTCATGGATGGGGCTTGGAGGAACCTGGTCTAAGGAAGGTGTCTCTGCCCATGGCAGGGCATTGGAACTACATGATCTGTAAGATCCCTTCCCACCCAAACCAATCTGTAATTCTATGATATGGTTCTGTTCCTGTGGAGGATCTGTAGTCTATGATCAGTAGCTTATATACCAGGAAAGTAACTGTGGAGGCTACTTAAATTTGGGATTTGGGGTGTCAGAGCTTACCATCACACTTATTTTCTTGGCCGAAGGAAGTTTCGAGCTCTCTTTCACATCTGGAATGCATCTGGATTGCCAAAGAGTATTTAATGTGGAAGGAGCAGCAGCTCTGGATGAATTACAGTTGTGTCTTTCAGGTGTTGGCTTCAGATTTGGGAAGCAGTGGGAACTCTGGAGCTGGAGAGGGTTGAAAATCTCCTTATCCACCCAGCTCAAGCCAACAGTGGCTTTTAAGGATTTTCAAACATCCAGGATCTTTTGGAGAAAAGGCCATCTTTGTGGGGCTCAGAGCTGTGAACTGGATTCTCATGTGACTACCTGTAAATTGCGAATCTTGTACAATATTGTGGCTTCCTCCCAGTGTGTTGTGTTAGAGATACAGCCTGGATTTTGTGGGTGTGGGCAGACTCAGGAACCATGCTGTTTGGTACAATTTTCATAGAGGTCCACAGCTTTTATTTTTACTTGGAGATTTTTGCTAAATATCTGTAATTTGCTGATGACTTTGATTTTATTCCAGGATGCTCATGCTGCTGGAAATGTCTGTTCTTTCAGTTTTGTGTGTACAGATTGTGCTTGCTCTTTAGTTCCTGTCTTCTCAAACTTAATTTGGGTAAATGTACACACATTCATATGAGAAATTCTCATCAAATGTTTGCAGTTTGAAACGAGAATGGGGTTTGTGCATTAGAATTAAACCCATGGGGATTGAAAGAGTTAGAGAAAACCTAACCGAGAGAGAAGGGAAAGGGAAGGTGCCTCAGATTATATTTTTTTGCTTTGAGCACCTATCAAGTTTAAATAAATAAATAAATGAATAAAGCACAGTGCTTGAGTTGTGTGCTGTCTCAAGTCAGCCCTTTCTGGATGAGTCCCCCTCAGTGCTGCCTGTTCATCACATCAGACCATTTTTGTTTCACCCAAATGTGTGATTGTGGCTGATGCTATTTTCTGTGCATTGGTGAGTGAGATGGTTTATTATTGCCACATTGGAAATTTTTCCCCCCCAGTTCTGTTAGATGTCTACCAAGTTTTGATTTGAGTTATTTTTGTTGTGTGCCCAGAGGCATGAACAGCCCATCCATAAATATTAGCATTGTTATCTCAGCTGGGAGGCTAAGGGTCACCTTCAGGAAAATGAGTTGGAATTGGTTCCTAACTTTTATTTCCCAGAGTGGATGGGGTCTGTTTCTAGCTAGAAGGGTTTTCGCTCATCCCTTGAGTGAAACTATATTGAAACTGAAAGGTTATTCAGTGTCAGCACAGGGTCTTGCTCAGTTTTTTTGTGATTTGGTAACATCCCCAGGCAGAAAGCTGTGTGCAGGGTGAGCCATTTCCTCTGGTCACTCCATTTTCCTCTGACCACAGGGATGTTGGAATGGCTGACAGATGGGGACAAGCTTCAGGTTTTAACAGCTATGCATGGAGGTGGGAGGTGTGGTGCCACATGTCCCATGTCCCACGTCCCAGGAGCTCTGCCACGCTGGTGGTCATCCTCCTCCACGGAGGGCTCTGGAGAGAGGACCTGAGTGGTGCTGGTGTAAGGATGCAGCAGGGATCTGTGCTACCAAATTGGCTGATGTGACACTCTTGGTCCTCCCTCCTGTCCCTGTCTGTCCTGAAGTGACTTTTATGTCCTTTTCAGTGCCTACGGGGCTCTGACACTGTTGCAGCAGATGCTTTACTTCATCCTTAATGCCATTACCTCTTTAAGCTTGTGCCCAGTTGCAATCTCTTTTTATGCTTAGGTAAATCCTGGTGTTTATCATAGTATTGTCTCGAGGAGGAAGAGCACAATTTTTTAAGAAAAGGAGGGAAAAAACACACCAAAAATTAATAGTAAAATCCATAAAAGGAAACTTAGCTGGGGAAGATGTGTCTTTACAAAATTGAATGGCCTGGAAACATATTGTACATTTCCAGACACTCGAGTTAAGGGCTCATTTAGAATATTTCAGATATACTGGAGTTTGACAGTTCTTTGGTTTCCACATCAAACAATCTGTAATTTATTGCCCCATATAGGGACTGTGTTTTTATCATATTGCATATTTTCTAGCCAGAAATCTAACTACCATATAAGCTCTTGAAAAAATAAACCCTTTGGGGATGGGAATCCAGGCAATATGCTTTCACAGACCCTGAGAAACTCCCTTTGATTTATTTCCTTGGAAATAAGGGGAAGACACAATTTCTTGGAGTATTACAGCTGTTCCCCCAAGCAGGGTCTCGCTGCCTTTCTTCGTGTGCTCGGTGTAAAAGGCCCAGTCCTGCAGTGAGCCCCATGTGAAAGCGCCTCGCGTTGCTCTTAGAGGGGTTTGCAGGAGGATGAGAACAAAATTTAAAAATTTTACGAGGCAGTAAAACACACAGCTATAGTTGGAAGGGAAAAAAAAAAGGCAGGAGGCCCAGAGGTGCGAATGACCAAAGACAAAATAGACCTGAAGTTCGCAAAAAAAGCACGTCCTGGCATTTCCAGAGCCGTGTTTGAAGCTGGTTTGATCAACCAATATGTCCCATATTTGTTTGTAGGTTTAATGGGCTGTTTCCCGGCGGCCTGGCTGCTGGGAGAGGGCATGGTGGAGGTCACCCAGAAGTTAATTTGGAAAGAGGCCAAAAGGCCACAACTTGATTGAATCAAATGTAAACAAAATAGGCCTGGGAACGGTGCGATGCCCTGGTGCCTGGTTCCTCTTGGCTCAAAATGCAGAGTGGTGGAGCTCCAGGGACCAGCGAGGAGGGTCTGACCCCACCATGGGGAGACAAACTCGGGGTGGCAAAGGGACTCAGACCCTGCTCAGGGCACACAGGGAAATAGGAAGTTTATTATGGGAGAGCCTGGGGAACTGAGGACTTTTCAGGAATATATCTCCCCTTCAGAAAAATCCATTACTTTGATGGATTTGGTGAAACAGTTTCCCTGTGCCTGCTAGGCTCTCTGAGGTTTATTATTCCCACTGTATTTTAATTCCCCGATCAGATGAAGCTGCATAATAATTAGAAAAATGTGCAAACTGCCAGATTGTTAAATAATGCAATGCACAACACTAATCACTTGAAAATACAATATTTAAATCGCACCAAAGGAAGTCACTTTTGACTCATTTTCCACCTTTAATAAGTTAGCACTACAATGTCTGAAGTGCTGTATATATGTAATATAATCTATCAAGTCCTCAAAAGAAATGTTAATAAATGCAATAATTACTTGGACACGCCTTTTGTTCATCATTATTAAACAGTTTGTAACAATTAAAATATTAAAACCACATGTTGTTGAAAAGCAACCAGACATTGCAATTATTTCTTACTAAGGCTATTAAATAAAATGACAGAAGATTTTTATTTTAATGATAAATGCGTTTTAGAATGGATCAGTTAATTCTTCTTTAGTACACAAAATAGTCTATAGCTCCACTGAGTCTAGGCCTGGTATTTAAGTACTAATTCCATTGTCCTTTTAGCTGTGCCCTGGCTCCCATTAACACGCCGGGTAAACGCTCTCCCACTCTGTATGCAAGTGGTACTGACAAGATTTTGCCAGGGCAGTTAAATCAGGGGAAGTGTGACTCTTGGTAATGAGAATGTAATTAAATCTGAAGGTATCTGAGTTTTCAAACCCAAACCCCTTCTTTCCCTCTTCAGGAAGAGCCAGCAACTGCCCGCAGCAGACGTCACCTGCCAGGAGCCCATGGCAAACCTCTCCAGGTTTATCGGGATTGTTGAGGGAATGCTGTGTCCACAGGTCATCCACACCGAGTGGTTTTAAACCAGAGACTGTTTGTACCTGGTGTGTTTGTGTGCCTGTTTTCAAACAGAGGTGTTATCCTGGATTGGTCTTAGACACGTGAAGGGTTTCAACTTTGTCCCTGTGGCTTCAGCTCCGGCAGGGGACAGGTGCTTCAGGTGTGTCCTGCAGGGACCATCCTCTAAAAAATGCTGTGGAAAAAGCCAGACCAACACCTTTAAAGGAGATTCATTTGCTTTTGTGTCCAGAACATGCAACTAATGCACAGTGGTGCCTTAAAACAAACAGCAGATATCCTGTACCAGAGCTGAAGTTTATCCTGTTGTGGAGGAAACAAACCTGAAGGAATCCTCGTGCAGCAAAACCCAGAGTAAGTGGAGCTATTGATAGCAGATTAACAGTTAATTACAGTTATTCTGGGCCTGGTTAATTGTATCAAGTGTTGCCTTGTGCTGTGACTGAGGCTGTAATTTAATCAGTAGGTGTCTGAGGTAGGTGTCCTCCCTGATGGGCCCAGTAACAACGGACACAGCTCTCTGGTGTTAGTGGGATGTTGGGTAGTTTTCTCATATTTTTCTCCAAAATTTGACTTAACATCAAGGTTTTTTAAACGTGGTCCAGACTGACAGAGCAGTGGGATTCAAAGAGCTAATCTTCATTGTTCAGAAGGTAACCTCTGGTCTTCTGGGCTGCAGAAGAAATCCAACTGCTTTTGTTCCTAAGAAAAAGCCTTGATAACAATAATGTGACTTTTGATTCCAGTTTGAGGTGGTGGAAGACCTCTTTAGTGATGATGTTCTCAGGGGCAGGAGGAAAAGGCAGTGCTGTCAGCCCTGCTGTGGGCAGAGAGGGCCAGCTCTGACAGGAATTTCCTTCTCCAGCCCTGGGCTGTGCTGTGGGAACGTGGTGCCCAGCTGTGGCATGGTGTACAGGCAGTGTGGCACAAATGCCTGTGAGATTCCCACTCCACCCTGAGCTGCTTCATGTGCCAGGCAGATTGGAGCTGGGAATTTCCCCGGTGCAATTCTGCCACTTCACCCAAGCCCTGTGTCTGCAGGGGGAACAAGGCACACTTGTGGCAGGTATTTTCCCTGTGCTGGCAAACCCTGTTCCCAGTCAGTGAGACCCTTTTGACCTGACTGCATTGGGGCAGGTGTAAATACCCCTCATGGTTCAGGAAGACTCTTGGTTAATGCTGTTGCTCATTAAGCTTCTTGGCTTGGTTTTGACCTGTAACTGGCTGCAGAGACTGGGTTGTATTTTCACGCTCGTGCTGCTGGAGCCCATGCAACGAGAGAGGGCCCTTGCAGCACAACAAACTGTGAGCAAAGAGAGACGTTTAGGTTGCAGCAGGATTTGTTGCCTGTGGCCTCGCTCAGCTGCATTGCCAGGGAGCGATATTTAAGAGAAGGAAATGTGCTTGGTTGAGGACGTGTGTAAGAAGATGCTGCTGAGGCAGCAGGGTCAGCGAGGCAGCAGGAGGCAGCTGGCAGAGGGTGGGTGTTCAAGCCATCAACAAATACCGTGATGGGCAGGAAGTTACCTTTTATTTTTGGCAGGATCCCTTGAGTGCCTCCTGCCTATGGGAGGGGAAGGAGTTTACTGGCCTTTTCCTGCAGCACATAACCTAAAAGCTGAGGGTGACACTCATATAGGTGCATTCAGGGCTTCCTCTGTGAGTGTTGTGTCTCACTGGGGGAGGGTATAAAGTCACCAGCTTTGAACTTAATTTAAACACTGAGTTGCTTCAGCTGTTCAGTTGGTGTCTGTGCATCTGTGTGTGGGAGAACCACACCAGGCAGGGCTCCTCCTGCCTGCAGCTCCAGAGGCCTGAGCCTTGCTGTTGGGTACGTTCAGCACCAGTGATGAGTTGCACCCCAGTGTGTGCAGTGCCCATGCTGGAGCCTGGATGGTTGCTTCCTTATCCTGTTGGTAGACCTGTCCTAGGTGCCAATATTGACCCTGGAAAAGTTGTGTCCCTGGAGTTTTTTTTGTTTTTTGCAAGCAGCATCCATGCTCTGAACACAGAGGAGAGCTGAGACCTTGCCCAGGAGCCAGTCCAGCCATCAGCCATTAATTAGAGACCAGCTGCTTGATCCAGCCTAGCTAACAGATTTGGGGGTGTTTGCCATGAAGTCCTCCTCCCCCTGCCTGATTTCAGTCTCTGCTGAAATCAACAGCTTGATAATTAACCCCACGCTGGGGTTGTCTTGTCTGATGGGAGATAACTGGCTTATAAAGGCAGCTGTTCAGTTCCCTGTGAAGCTCTGTGGACCGCGGGACATCTATCAGAACTGCTCGTAGTTGCTTTTTGGGCTTCCAGAGCCTTGAAGGGAAGTTAATGCAAATTTAAAGCTTGGAAAGAGCAGCGCCCAGGAGGGCAGGATGCAGCCAGGGTGACTCAAGCCGGTGTTCTGGCAGAAACCTCTGTGCAACACAACACTGTGCACAAAAATACATGATTTGAGGAGTCCCTCTCCACTGGGAGCTTTTAGGGGAAAAGGAAAGTGGCTGGGACAGAGGTTTGTGTTGAAGAAGGAGAAGAGGAAGAAAAAAATCCTTCCGGCCCAGCTTTCAGCTTGCTGTTTCCTACCTGGTGCCAAGGACGAGACGTTTGTCTCGCAGGCGGCCCTGCAGACGTTGCTGACAGCCGGAGAGCCGCCACCTGTGCCGGAGCCTGAGCCAAGAGGAAATCTCCCAGCTGCTCCAACGGGCTGGGCTGGGCAGCAGGAGGCTGTGGGAACCCCTGGTTGCTGCACCCCCTGCCTGGGTCACCCTGATCCCCTCTACAGAGCCATGGGGCTGTTTTAGCAGATGGCTGGAGGTTGTGTGAGACCTGCAAGTCCTTCTAAGTGCTCTTGCATCCAGGGCACCTTCCATCCAGGCCATCCCTGCTCAGGTATCTGAAGGATGTGATGGCAAGGAGGTGGTTGATGGCTCCACCTCTGCCCATTTTGTCTTGTTTCTTGTGCTCCTGCTTTGCTTGTTGTCTCATGTTTCATCTTCTGGTGACGTGCACTTTGGGTCTTCCTGAGTGGTGTTTGGATAGCAGAGTGGGATTCTGCTCCAACATAACTAAACAAAACATGGAAAATATGGGTAATAGCAGTGATGGGTCCTGGCCAACGTAGGCTCCCACACCCCTCCTTCATTCAGCTGCCGATGCCCTGAGGGGTGGCTGCTTGAGAGGTGGAGAAATCCGTTCAGGTTCTCATGTCTAGTGACACAGGGTGAGTGGAGAGGAGAGGGGAAGGCAGCTGGGGCTACTGGTAGGAGACCGAGAAACTTTGTGGGGAGAAGGAGCAGGGGTATGGTGCCAGAGGAAGAACAGTGTGGAAAGGGGACAAGATAGACAGCCTTTGCAGGTAGCAGGAAAAGGAGCATCTTTACAAAACTTTTCCACCACCCTTGACAGGCGTGGGTAGTGAATGTGCCTGATCAGCCCAGGCAAAGTGAACAAGAGCTGGAAGGGGGTGTTGGCAGTAAATAGCTGCATTCCTGTGTTGCTTCTAGGGAAGTGGTAGCTCATAGAAGTCTTTCTGATCCTGAGAAGAATTGGTCCAGGCAGACTCCAGCAAAGTGCTGAAGGCATCATCTACTGCCTAGTCCAACCACATGTTTGATGATTGGTCTAATTATTGGGTTTTTTGAGTTTGAGGGATGTCTGTGTTTGATGGAAGCAGATGTAGGAAGGGATGCTGAAGGGGCAGCAATAGTTAAGGCTTGGAAAGGCAAAATAGGAGAAGGGCCTATAGCAGCTCAAAGAGGAAAGCAGCATTTCTCCAGCCTTGGTATCGATGTGGGGCTCAGGGGATGAGCCAGAAGCAGACAGGGACTGCCCAGGACCCCATCAGGCTGGGCTGGTCCCCTCAGCCCTACTTGGCACCCACACTGTCCTGTTCCTTCCTACTGCTGCACAAAAACAAGCCATAAATAGCTGGGGTGGAAGGGGAAGGAACTGGATATAAGGTGAATGAGCTGATCGTAAAGCCTGAGTAATCTCTTTTTCACATGTGCCCGGTGATGAATGAGCATTTGTTCAGGCCAGGGAAGTGACACCTCCCCTGCCTGGGGGACAGCAGACAGGAGCCGGTGCCTGGTCCCTGTGCCTGCCGTGGTGCCAGTCAGGGCTTAACCTCCACGGGAGCATCCAGTCCCAGGCATCAGCCTGCCCTCACCAAACCAGAGCAATCCATAATGCCTCGGTACCCCCCTCTGCTTCCAAAAGGGATTTACTGTCCAGTGCGGACTCGTGGTAATTACTGCCAGCCCTTAGGAGTCTTTATCTGTCTTCCTTTACCCATAGGGATGTTGTCAGTTTGGATAGCTAATCTGGAATTAAGCTGATGATCCATAAAGTAGGGCCACCCTTTGGTCAATAATTCACTGCTGTCACCAGCTTCTTTGTGCTACCAGGAGAGTGACCAGGAAAACTGATTTACTGGCAGCCAAGAGCATCTCCTCTGGAGCCTGTGAAGACAGTAAAGTGGGTCCTGCTGTGCTGGTAAACCCTGAGTGATGCATGGCAGGGATTTTTCCTGTACCAGGTATTTTGAGTGCTAAAATTAAAAACTAAAACATTTTTATGGCTAAGGAGCCACAATAGAAGCTCAGAGCTATGGTTCACAACTTTAGTCACCCATCACCATGGACTAGTGTGGAACCCAAAAGCAGGAGTGACTCAAGATCAGTGTGTGGGGAGGGAATTCCAGGGCCATGCCTTGCTCACGCTGCTCAGAGGAGGGAGGAGGTGCTGTCTTGGGCTTGGCCTGCTGAGTTCAGCTCCTGTAGCACAAACCCTGTGATGTCTCAAAGGAGGCAGCACAGGGAAATGCAGAATTGGCCTTTAGAGCAGCTGAGAAAATGGCCATGTCCAACTCATCATTTTTCCAAGCACTGAAAATTACTTTTCCATCTCCAAAGTCTGCTTTCACTTTATTAACTTTTGATTAGTGATCATTCTTTGTTCTGCTGAGCTTGAAGTAGGAGTTCAATGAGGAACAGGTTTCTTCTCTGCCATGTCTGTGCTGCCAAGGTGCATCCAACTGGAAGGACTGTAAGGAAACCACAATTCAGATGTTCTCCTCCCAGAATGGGTTCTTCTGTCCATGGGCCAATGCTGTGATCAGAAGAGCAGTAGTGCCTGCTGGTGTGCACACGCTCATGTGTTCACTCTTGCAGGAAAGAAGTACAGATCCTGGTATTTACAGATATTTTTAAAGTTTTAAATATCCTTATTTTCAAATAGAGTTTGGTGCCTGGTGCCAGGGAACACTGAGTTTTTCTGTAATATGTGTTGCATTTTGTTGCTGCCCAGGAGGAGGAAGGCTGTCTGGAGTTTGGAAAGAAGCAATGAAAAAAATGATGCTGTCTACGTTGCACTGAGTTTGTGTTGGTGCACACTCCTGTGCCACCAAGGCACCTCTCCACAGAGTGGATAAACCTAAGGGAGCTGAGAAATAGAAATGTGGTGTGGAGGGCACCAGCAATCTCATGAGGGTTGTTTAAATAATAAAGTATTTGCTAATAAAAGATAATTTTTTCCATGCTATTTCCAGGGCTAATAAGCAGAGGAAGTGGAGAGAATCGATTCTGCTGTTGCATGCTTGTGTATGATCAGGCCACCAAATTCAAAACACATGAGTTTTGAAAAAGTCCACAACTTCAGCCTTATAAAATGGGTTCCTTTCCTTGATTCTTGCCTGTGATCAGATAATGACCTTAGTAAGCAAAACAACCCCAGCTGTATTTCATAATGGGAATATACTTCTGTACATTGTAATGAGCTGTTAACAGGGAACAGTATCGTGTGAAAATCTGCACGTTTCCCATGATGCTGCCCTGATTCAAAAGCCACACATAAATTATTTGGTATTGCAGATTTCAAGGTCAGGATTGGCCACATAAGATCTAGTTTTTCACCCCCAAAAACCAATGTTTTTAGCAGGCTGCAATTTAAAATGGAAAAAGCTGATCTGTTGGGAATCTCAGGAGTTGTGTGAGGAGTATCTCAGCACCTGTGTCAGGTACTTGTGTGTGGCTGGAGTGGGTGACTGGAGTGGGGAAAAGGGAAATAACACCTTTGCTCCTCCAAAACTCTTCCTTACGAGGCTCCAGAAGGAAGGCATCCTGAGCTTTGCAAGCAGTTGTGAGTTGGTGAAATTCACTGAGTTTTGGGAGGTCTCTAGCAGAGCCAGGAGCTGGTTTTCACTGCTAGGTTGAGTTCCCAGGATTCGCTTCCTTATGCCAAGCAGCACATGGACACATGGCTGGGGCTCCAGAGTCGTTTGTGCACTGAGGCTGAGGCACTGCTGGATGTGAATACTTGATTATTAAGCATATATTACAATTCTGAATATTATTTTAGCTGCAAGTTTAGTCTCCATCCTCTCCAGCTTTTTAGGTTTGATCGTATTCCAGAGGCTTACTAAAAACATGCGAAGAATTTCAGTGAAACTCTCTGGAACACTTTTTGTTAAATTCTTTCAGTCATGCAAGCTAAATTAAATGACAGCTCTGTCCACCAAAAGATTACAAATATCAATCAGGCTTCTCCCCTAAACTCATGAAGGAATTAAATGTTTTTCTAAAAGTCTTCTATTCCCCTTAATAATCTCTGGCTGTTCTCTTTACTTTACATATTTTTGAAGTGTGTTGAAAGCGATGATTTCTGCCCTAAAGGAGCCCAGTGCTTGTAGCTTGCTGACAGTATTTAATCTGAATTTGTGGGCAGAATTTTGGGTATTGCTCAAATTGGTATTTGCAATACCATGGACTTAGTTTCCAGAAGGAGAAAATAGCTATTAAACTGCAGTCCAAGAAACACGATGCTGAGCTCTTTTCAGAGATGGGAGATTAATGATAAAAAGTATGTTGCAGCTCCCACTGTTTATGTTAAAATTGGAAAAATAAGACCAGGTGGCTCAGTGGGCTGGTGGGATGGGGAGCTCTGAGTAAAGTGGTTGTAAAGAATGAGGAGTTAAAAAGATTTCAGCATACAGTGGCCTGTCCAAGACAAGCTGAGTCATTACCCCGCGTTGCTGCATCTGTTTTTGTCTGGTCACTGTACAGTTATGAGTAATTGTGTAAATCACGCTGGGATGCCCTGGGGAGCTTTCTTAGCAGGAAGGCTCGGCACACCGTTCCTGTCTGCCTTGTGTTTTAAGCTGTAGGGAGACCACAAGACAAGCCAAGCAACAAAGATGTACATGGAAACCAGATGTGACTTCCCAGTGTCCCTTGGAGTCCCTCCTGCTGCTGCCCTGGCACTGCCCACCCTACCCATCCAGAGGGTCATGGTTTGAAAGGGATGGGGTTGGAAATAAAACTGATGGATGCCTGATCTGTTAGAACTCGTAGTGAGGAGCAGGGGGAGTTTGTTGCTGTGGTGGTTGTGTGGATGGGGGAGGAAAGCCGCCAGCCCCCTCGGAGGTGCGTGGATGTGTGTGCCCGGCCTCCCACAAAGAGGGCTCCAGTTTGCATCGGGTACCTTACAGTGTATTTTTGCCATTATGGTTTAGCAAAGAAGAGTAGATGTGACAGTAAACTCTTACAGCTGGGTGAGTTGTGATTAAGTTAAAGCTATCTCACTGTTACATACTACTTTAGTGATCACCAGACTGTGTATTTTCCTGACTCTTAGCATGGGCTTTAAACCACAGGACATGAATAAACTGTAATGTTAGGGTACAGTCAGCTCTGCTTGCTATTTAAGGATAGGGAATCTGTGTTCACTCCACCAAATATAATTTCTTAAAGCATGAAAACCATCAGGGAGGTTGTGGAATGGTTGATGAGTGGGACTAGGGCTGCTGCTCTGGATGAAGATGAGACATCCAACAGCGTTCCTGGGTCTGGATGTACCAATGGAGTGGAGTGGGATTTCCACCCCATTGCTTGGTCTCCTGCTAACTGTTCCAGCGGATTTTGTGTTAGGGGCTCTATTTCTCCCATAGGCAGCTGCAAAATTTATTTGAACCTCTCTATAGTCATCAGCAGCTGGGGAGGGCTTGGCTGAGGATGGAGCTTTTCTCCTGGCAAAGGAAAGAGCAGTGTGGCACAGAGATGTCACGTTCACTTGATCCAAAGTTGGGGCCCACGTGATGTTTCTCAGAAAGTTCCTGTTTTATTGTGGCTACAAAGGCATAGAAATTAAGCTGCTAATTTATGGCATGCCAAGGAAAAAAGTAGTACTACAAGAAATGCTCAGTTATTTTAATATTTGAAAACACGCAATTGAAAAATCTTGGTTTTCCCTTGCCCCCCCACTGAGTTTATTAAATCTGAAAATATCCCAAAGCTTAATTCTCTCTGCCAGAAAGTTCCTCTGCTCTTTTGGGTAAGTCATGAAAGTTGTGCCGCCTGGGCTGCGCGGTGGGGTCCCGTCTGGCTCGGTCTGTTCCTGGGACGCCGAGGAGCGAGCAGAGCATCCTGCTCTGAGCAGTCGCGGCCCCTTCCACCACCGTGGGCTTGGGTTTTGGCAGTGGTGCACTGGGTTTGAACTGCTGTGTGTGCTAATTAGCTGCTGTGCATGGAACCACCCTCATTCCACCTCAGCTGAGGGCTGCTGTTAGCTGGGGGCTTTGTTTGAAGGAGCAAAGTACAAGTGATGGTGCAAAGGCTTGAGTGGTTGGCATGTTCAGTTCTTGGGTGAGATCTTCCCTGTGCTGCACTTGCCTCTTTGTTTGTTATTTTCTTGTGGTTGCACCATGTTCTGGGAGAAGCCTGTAAATGTCTGAACAAAATAAAATTCCTGAAAAGTGGACTTAACCAGCCTGAGCCAAAGCCTGTTGGAGGCCATGAAAGCACATCCCCTGAGTTTTGAGGAGATGAGCTGCATTTTGCTGCCTACCATGGATGTGGGACTCACCCAGCACGGTTCTCACGCCGGGCAGACTTTGGCACGTGCCAAGGAGAGCTTTGCTGCAGGGTTTGCTGCAGGGTTTTTTTACTTTGGGGAACCCAAAGGGGTCTCACATGGAGCCATTTGTTTTTCATTACGTTATGCTCCTCTAATATAAACACTAAGGCATGTGGACATTGCCGTGGACAGGGCGAGCCAG
This sequence comes from Callaeas wilsoni, assembly GCA_013398955.1. Classification (NCBI taxonomy): domain Eukaryota; kingdom Metazoa; phylum Chordata; class Aves; order Passeriformes; family Callaeidae; genus Callaeas; species Callaeas wilsoni. The sequence goes on from VWPU01015144.1 coordinate 40,065, forward strand.
ATGCCAAAGGCATTCCTCCAAGGCTGTATAAACTTCAGGAGATAAATATTTTAGAAACTGTTTTCTAAGGCTAGCTTAATAGTTTAAAAATATAACCTAGATTCCAGATATTAAAAAATGCCTTGCAAGGCATGCATATTGCTGCAAGAGATGGAACTAACTAAACCCCTGAAGCATGCGGAAAGCTCCCATTTTGCAATATCTTCTCTGTTACTTATCCTTTTCATTTTTTTTTTCTCAGCGCTGAGATTAAATTCAAGAAGCTTTTAACAGCAGAGTGGCAGTGATAGAAATTTTCAGCATATATTAACTAGCTGACTCACACTTTTTCAAAGGGAATCTGGGTTTATGATGGAGTAGCTGGCTGCTTTCAGCAACAGCAAAATCAGGAAAGTCAGTGAAGAGAGGAAGCTGATAGTTTATAATGTCTCTAATCCCTCTGTGTTCTGTGATGGGAGTGTGGGGAGCTCCCACCCGTGTTTGGAAAGTGGTCCTGACCCCGTGCTCAGGGGAGGCATTCAAGTCCCCATCTCAGGGATATGCAAACTCACTGTTACTTAGGACTCAGCTTTAAAACATCCTTTAAAAGATGCTTTCATTGTGTCACTTGGCTACCCCAGAAACTTTCACTAGCTTCCTCTGTGCTTCAAGAGTGAGAAATGCAATTTTTTAGGTGATGGTTGTGGGGTCCATACAGAGAGATCTGCTGTTTCCTTTCATGTGTTACTTCTAAAATGGGAGAGAGTCCCTGAAAGTAGTGAGATTCCCTGAACAGAGGTTCCTCTTGCTGCTGTTTTTTTCCCATCTGGCCTAACTTTGGACATGTGTTTTGTAGCTGACCCCAGAGCTTTGGTGACACTGGGGTCTTGCAGGGCTCACATGATGCTCACTGGGCAGAAGCTGAAGGGCAGCACGACTCACTGTGGTTTAGCCTCCTCCCTTTGTTTCTTCCACTGAAGTTTTGTGTGCAGCTTTGTCCATGAATGAACCTGAGCTCATCAGCGCTTTGGCACAAGGAGTATGCTGGGGTCTTGTCCCACTGTCCTGGCTCCACTGAATCCTGTCCCACTCCTGTCACCCGCTCCCCCAGCGAGCTCAGGATGAAGCAGCAGGGAGGGTGGAGGGAAGCAGCTGAGTGACTGTGGCCCCTCATGTCTTTCAGCTGCTCAGAGGGATGACTTTGGCCCGTGGAAAAGCTCCAGGAAAAAGCCCGGAGGAGGAGGAGGAGAGCGGAGACTGCGACGATGAAGATGACTGCGGTAGAGGCTCTGGGGATGGAGAGCTGCGAGTGAGGAACCAGCTCCGGTTCTTAGCAGGTGATGGGGATGGTGGTATTGCAGCAGCTGCCCCTCTGTGGGTTATGGGTTCTGGTGATGGTGTGGGGAGCTGCTCCCTGGGGTCTGCTCGGGCTCACTCACTGCAGGCACCCCCAGTGCCCTCCACAGCCACGGCCCAGAGGCTGCAGATGCCCAGAATTGTGCTGGCTGGCCTTGGTGCCAGTCAAGGCTGCAGCTGGAGAAGAAATGCCTCTGCTTTTCCAGGCTGGTTTTGTAGGGGTGTGTTGAGGGCAGTCCATTGGAGAGGATTTGAGGCAAGCTGCAGATCTGATGTAGGTCCCAGGGTCACCCTCTTCTCTCCTTCCCACTGCTACCTGCAATCCTGAGATTCGAGATGAGCTTCTCAGCTTCCTGGAGGGCATCAGAAAGTCAGGAAGGCTCGTTTGACTGCAGCAAATGATGGTTATTTCTGATGTAGGGTTTAGAAACCCCCAACGATTTTTTGCAAATACCTCGGGCTTGTTTTGCAGAACTGATTTAGGTACTTGGGAGCCTAAAAATTGCTTTGCTTGCCAGTGTGAGTCATGTCTTTGGTTGCTCTGAAAATGGCCCCTGAGGTTATTAATGAGGTAGTCCCTGGTCACCCATTGGGAGGAGAAAGCAAAGGACCAGTTGTGACTTGGGAAGCCACACGTGCTGCTGGTGTGGGCCTTCTTGTAGACCCACTGACCACTCCGTGGAGCTCAGCAGCATCCTCTGGTTTGCTTGTGTGAGCAAGCCCAGGCTGTTGGAGGCTGTGTCCAGCATGGATGAGCAGTGCTGGACGTTGGTCTGTGGGCTGGAGGCTTGGCCCAGTTAATGCTGGTTCCAGTGCTGCACGGTGCTCTTCGAGAGACCAGACAACTGAACCTGGATAAAATCAGCTTTGCAGCTTTGAAGTTTAAAAGGCAAATTTGGGCACCTAAACGAAGCACAGATGTTTATAAATTCCCTCCCATTGGTCTGGGATAATTAAAATATCCTTAATGAAGTGAGAGCTGAAATATTAAATGCCGGTCTCATATCAAAGATTATTGACACATTATGTAAAATGCACAAAATACATATATTCAAATATTAAGTAAGGGAAAGAAAAGACTTTTAAAATCCTCCACTCCAAATCTGAAAGAGAAACACAGAATTGTGAGAAAGATAAAATATACTTAATTTCATCCAAGAACTAAATAACAAAGTTTATGTTAAAGAAATACAGGTGATTCACAGTGTCCCGTGCTGAGAGCAGAGATACGTGTTTCATTTTCCATGATCTTTGTGTCACACCGTGATGCTGTTTTTAATGTGTTTCTAATTTCCTCTTAAAGCCTTCCCCATGCTATCATCAGTGATCTCTGAAGCTGGATATATGATCCTTTCTGCCTTACTCTGCCTCTCTAGGCTGGTTTAATCACTCTATTGATCTCCCTGATAACTTGCCCTCCTGGCAGCTTAGAACCCTCTCGTCACTGTGGTACATGAGCGTGCAGTAGGAAAAGAGGACTTGTCCTCCTGTGCTGCCTTTGCTATGGGATGGATAAATATTAACTTTAAAGCAGTTGTGTCTCTGGGGCATGGGGTTCCTGGCAGGTGAAGTCTTTCAGGTTGCTGAGAGTGTGGGGTTTGTCTGACAGGGCTGAGGCACTGCCTGAGCTCAGAGGGCACGAGCTGTGCCGTCAGGGAGACCTTCTTCCTTGCTTGCCCATGGCATAGGCTCTTTTTTTGTGTTTTGCTTTAGAGCAGAAAGGTGAAGCTGATATGACAGTGACAGAATCCTATTTGGTTGGTATTGGATATAAAATGTGACTCTGTTCAAGTCTTATGTTGGAAACCAGCCCAGGAAAAGTTGCTGATGGTGTGGAAATACTCACTTTCAACATTTTTGAGAATGATATTTCTTTTTACTTTGAAAGGGTATTTTTCAATTAATTTTTTTCCATCATATCACATGTACATAGCAAGAAATAAAAAGGACCAGAAACCATTCCACATTCCTCCCCCCTCCCTTCCACAAATTCTAAATTTTAGGGTAGCATGCAGATTTGAAATGGTGCCAGGCTTTGAAATCTGGAAACAGTTTACAAAATGAACTTTTGCATTTAATGTGGCTTTATCTCTCTCCTTCCCAAGGTGGTTACCCTGTAATAGAGGCAGAAGGGACTGGGAGTGGCTGGGGTTGTGTTACTGAGCCCCTGGTTTTATCCTGTGCTGGATGCTCTGCAGTGTTAAGGCAGGAACGTGCATGGAAGGCTGTGTTGTAGTGCAGTGGTCAAACCCAACCCCCCATCTGAGCATTTTTGAGTCCTTCTGCTGACCCTCAAGGTCAGGGGATGCAGTTTGGGGTTTTGCCCTCTTTTTCCGAGGTGCTTTGTTCCACTTAGGAGAAAACTGGCAGTGCAGAACTCCTGCCTTCCAAAGGGTTTCCCAAGCCTTGCAGATAGACTTGGTGATGCCTTGAGGAGGAGGAGAGGTGAGTGTCTTGGGCTGGCATCGATTGTGGCTGTTGGTTGAGTGAAAATATTGTCAGAGTTGGCCACCTCTCAGGTCTTTGCATCTCTCGGATGCAGTGGGAGTTTCTCCTGCTCCCTGGTGTGGGTGCCACTGGTCCTGCCAGCTAACTGCAAACATCTGCTGAGCACTAGCCTCACCAAGATGTCCCCTCAGAAGGTCTTGAAAATAAGGAGATGAAAAAGAGCAAAAGAGGAAAAAAAAAGGCAGTCTAAAATACAGACTAGTTTTGATTTATCGCCTGTTGTATAAAATGTAACCTTTGTTTCCTATTTATAATGAGCCTGTAATAACTGGACAGTCAACCTAAACTTTAATGATTTAAACATACTTGTAAACTGTCAAGTCAAAAGTTTGTGAGTGACTATAAACATATGTTGGTGAGCCCTATATGCTAATAAATTCATTATTATGTTGCCCCAGTGGGAAACAAGGAGATGGCAGGCTTTTTTTTATGATAGGTCTTTTATTGTTTGTCACATCTGCAACACATTAAGGGTTTTGAAGGCAGATGATGTTTACAATAAGGGGGAGGACTGAAAACCTCCCAGCTCAGAGAAGAGTGCATCCTGTTTGTCAATGGAGTACCCATGGAGCCGGCACCCTGGCCATGCAGCTCTAAAAATAGAGCCCTGTACATACACACACATATATTTATGCCACACCAATGGCAAATCATGTCTGCAAATGAATTATAGTATTTCCCCCCAAATTATGAGTCAGTGAAAATGTCTTCCAGGCTCTGTGATGCAAACATGTGCTCACGGCCTGCTGGGATCAGTCATCCTGCACCAGGCACCCAAAGGAAAAAGAGCCCAGAGTGGTTGGTGCTTTGCTGATGCTCCAGCCAGCCACTAATTAGCTCACCTCGGGTGTGCTCACTCCAGGTGCCACTTGGAACCAAAGAGGTCGTTGCCAGGGAGCCTGAAATTAAAACGTGGATGCTGGACAGGCTCCTGTGCCAGGTGTGGGCTTTATCAAATGCTGGGGGAGAGGAGATGCAGGCATTTCAGGGGCTTTGCAAAGGTGATTTGGTCCAGCTCACCTGTGCCCCTCGGCATCTCACAAGCTTTGCTGGGAGGAAAATACCTGTTTTAGTAGCTGAAGCACCCAGAGAACATTCTGAACAATCCAGCAACTGGGGGAAGGGGTTGAGAGCTTGAGGGGAAGATTTACTCTTCCAAAATATCTGTGTTAGGCAGCAACAAAAGTTGTCTTGGGAACAGATGGATTTGGCAGAATTAAGTAGAAATAGTTTGTCCTGGGAAGGGAAGTTGGCCTCATCCCATGAGATATGTAAGGATAGATGTGTGCAATAAAGATATATAAAGATGGCTCTGGAAGTTTGTGTGTGTAAAACAGCTCCCCTGCCTGGCTGCTCCTGCTGCAGTAACCTGCAGTTAGTTTTCCTCTTGGCTGTCCCTTGGCTGTTTCTAAGGGGGAGAGGGAGTTTGTAGTTTAAGCCCCCAAGGAAGCCCCAAGTTTTCCTGCACCCTGTCCATTTGCTGCCAGACCCTTTGTGGGTTTCTAGCAATTCATGCCATACCTGGGTGCTTTTTGAAAAATCGGCACAGTCTCCCCCTTGGCTTACCCAGATCTGTAACTCTTTAGTAACTTCTAGCTTGCTTTGCCACTGATTAATCCTGCTGGCAGGGTTTTTTCTGAGTGCTCTCATCATCAAATCGCGGGCTTGAATATTGCCTCTGAGCTGGCCACGTGTGGTGTCTTCCCAGGTGGAAAGGCTGTTTGTTGGTAGCCCCTTTTTCCATGTTACAAAGGCGTAGTTGTTTCCAAATGGGAATTTGGAATGCATGTCACAGGGCAGGGGAGTTCTCTGTGTTTGTGTGGTGGCTGTGCCCTGTGTGGGCACAGAGTGGGATCCCTGTGTTTTCTGTCTCACACCATGTTTTTGGAAGGTGCTCTGAAACCCTGTGAGTTGCACCTTTCATCCTATTCTGCTTTTAAACAACTCCCAATGCCCAGTAAATCATTCCACGTCTTAGAGGTCTCAGTGCTGAGATGTTCCTACAGCTCAGCCTTTGTTGGCCTTCCTGCCCTCACCCTGTCTTCTCCCAGGTTTATTTCAGGAGGGTGCCATCAATCCGAGCTCCCTCCCTGAGGCTGCTCATTTTGGGGGTCAAACATCTACCAGGGAATTTCCTTGACAAGGTGGTGGCTGTGAGTGGCAGAGAGGGAGGCCAGACAAGGTCACTTTGGGTGCTGCCCTCCTGGTTTCTGCTGCTCATTTCTGTGGGAAAAGTTCCTTAGAATTGAGCATTTGTGCTGGGAAAGGGGATGCTCCCAACCTGGGAATAGCAATCAGAGTCTGCCGAGGCTCACTCCTTGGTGTGCTGGGGGACAGACCAACACTGGTTAAAATATTTACAAGATCCCATATTCCCATCCTTTATCACAGTGATCTGCCAGTGCCTCCAGGATGCCCCCACCCCAGTGCCTGTATCTGCTGATGCTGCTCTGCTCCATTTACTGCTGGGGCTTGGGCTGTTCTTGCCTCTGCTGAGACAGGCATTCTCAAATACCCAAATGACTTCTAAAATGCTCCTTCCACAGGTGGGAGATATCCCCATCTGTGTGGGGTTTTGCTGACAGTGCAGGGCCACGTGGCTGTTGTCCCATCCTGAGGAACAGCCTGCAGACTGACAAATATCATGGGTGCAGTACCAAAATTTACTGTGCATGGCTCTGCTCAGCCTTCAGCAGGGCTGGCCTGTCCTTGGCTCAGGCACCAGGTGAGCCAGCTTGCATTGACGCCACATCCTTCCCATGGGGTTTTCTATCTGCTAAAAGCTTTGGGACTTCTAACTATCATTTTAGTAGCAGAAACTTACTCTTTTTTTTTTTTTTTTTTACTTTTTTTATCTCCAAAGAGAGTGCTGTTGAATGCTTGACTGAAGCAAGGATAGCAGAAACATGCTGTTTTACAAGACATTCATCCTGTCCCAGGGTGAAAAAATGACAAGGCCAAATGTCAGCTAGATTATCCTGATGGAAGAGCTGGAATTGTACCAACTAAAACAGTGCAATAGCCTGATTATTGCTTTTCTATTTCAAATGTTTGTGTTTATTGAGTTTTTCTTTTAACTAAGATTTGGTTGAAAGTCAAGAATTCCTCATCATCGTCTAAATAAAAGCTAAAGATGGAGAGGGAGTCACATGTAGCAGTTGACTGACCCTTTAATTGAGTGGCAAGTTCATTAATTTACTTTTGACGTCAGCAAAAAATGATTTTTTTTATTGACAGATGGGGAAAATTATTGGTGTTTGGAGAAGGACTTGTTCATAGCATGTTCAGCGGGCTGTGCTGCTGTGACTCCTGCAGGCCTCACACTGTACACAGTGTGTACATTTGGAAGGGTTCTTGTGACCTCTGTGCCCTGAGTTCCTTCAAAGAAACACTAAGTCCACAACTGAAGAAACACTAAGTCATCTATCAGAATTTGTACTTTGAGAAAAACTACATATATGCAAAAACCCTCTATGGAATCAGCAAGTAAATCCACTGGACACATTAATCCCATGGTTCTAATTCTTTTGTTTGTTTCAATTCAATTTTAATTTTTTTTTTAACTTTTTCAGTGTTGTGCTTACAGATCCAAGTCCATCTGAGCAGTTTGTATCTGGTATTTTTAGGACATCCTCTGCCTCAGTCCATTCTAACCCAAAGCAAAGAATGATGTACCATTTTTTAAAAAAGCTGAATGAGAGGAGGGGATATTCATAAATCACATGATGCATCACATTCCCAGTGTGAGCAGACATGGGTCTGAATCCTTCTTTTGGAAGATGAGGCTGGTCTGTGGGCTCAGTGTGAGGTGACTGGGTGAGGCTGAAGGGCTGGAAACGCACTAAAGGTAGATGAGATGGTGCTTCTGCTATAACATGTGAAAACGTGCCAAGGTCTTTGGGAATCTGTGACTGCTCATCACTCCCTGATGTTTATAATGCCAGTCTGCTGGCAAAAGGCTCACCCTCTAGTTAGGCTGCAAGTTTGAATAACAGTTTGTACTATGCCAGGTTGTCTAAGGAGATACTTTTCAACAGTGTAATTTGGGAGCTAATGTTTCTTTAAATTGTTACTGAGTGCAGCATCTTACATGACTGAACGCCTCAAAACAATTTCAAGTATGCAAAAATGTGCCCAGTTGCAATAGTGATGGCCATATTTATCTTTAAAGGACGATGAATCTGTTTTTTGTGGCTGAAAACACATGAATTCTGGTGAAGTTGGGAAACACGATTCCTGACTTGGATACAGTCTTGCTTTTTGGGGTTTTTTTGCTATTTTTCCTTGTGGAGAGGCAAAATAGTTTAACAGGTTTTCCTTTTAAGGGACAACAATAAAGGCATATTTCAGACAGAAGCAGATCAGGTGCTACTTGCTAAAGGCCCGACAAGATAACCTTACACTGATAGTCAGGGCACCGTATCTGCACATTTTGTTGTACAAAGAGAGCTTTGTCTGCGAGCCCAATAACAATATAACATGTTGATTGACTTTTCACATAGGAGAGGGTGCCCCTTTCATGAGTGGCTTGGCTTTTGCTAATGCCTTACTGCAGGTAAGCTGATAAGAGAGATTATGGGGATGTAATAAATGAGGCTGCTGGGCACAGCCCTGCTCAGCGCTGTGGGAGAGGGCTCTGGCCCTGGAGTGTGTCCCAGCTGTCCTGGCTGATGTGTGTGCCCAGCACTTGTGTCAGTGTGCCAGCACTCAGCTGTAAAACATCACAGGGTGCCCTGTGGGCACAGGGCTGGGCCATCCCTCTCCTGCCCTGTGCCTGCTGCAGCTCCTGTTACCAGAAAATGTGCTCAAGGCCAGCTTGGATGGGGGTCTGAGCAACCTGCTCTAGTGGAAGGTCCCTGTCCATGGCAAGTGTGGTGGAACTAGATGATCTTTGAGGTCCCTTTCAATGACAAAAGAAGACAAGTTCATGGAGTTAAGGTCCATCAAGGACTATAAAACACATCTGCCCAAAAGGTGTCTTGGGGAAATACAACTATGTCAATAGCTGAAGACACAATGAATGTTGGGCCAGGTGGCCCTGTCTCATTGAAAGTGCGTGGGAGAAGGCCCTGGTCTCTCAGCTGTGGCTGCTGCACTGCTGTCCATCCTCTTGCCCTGAAGGAGATGCCCAGGAGAACAGATGATGTTTCAGCTGGATCATGGAAACCACAACTTACTGGAAACATTTTGAGTACAACTTTCAGAGCACCTTTGAGCCCTGTAGGGAAGAAGATGAGGAATGCTCAATTCTCCAGGCTGCCTTTAAAAGCCTGACCTCTTGGTTCCCCTCTTCAGATTTGAACAAATGTGTTTGTTTTTGTTCAGGTGGTTATTGTGGCAAGGACCTGGCAGTGCGAGTTGCAGCATTGCGTTGTGGCAGCACCCAGCAGCTCTGGGGAGCTGGTGTTTACTGAGATGTGGTGGAGTGAGAGTCTGCATGGCAGCATCTCCCTGCCCGGGATCCAACAGGTCCCTACTTGCTGCAGACAGCAGCACTGCATTTTGAAAATTAGATTTTATGTCTTTCCATAAATATAAATGTATGTATCTATGAAATAATCAAGCCTGATTAAATGAAGCTCTGAGTTAAATATCTGGAAGATGTCTGGATCTGGATGTAACCTGGATGGAGGAAGAGGCATTACTTGAGATGAGGTTTTCAAAATTAAATCAATGGACAGCCCATGCTGGACTTGTGCACCGACCTGACCACAGAGCCTGTTGCTGGTTGCTGTTGGTCTCCAGCAGAAAGAAACACAGACCTGCCCAGAAAGCAGCCTCTTTTTTAGTCCTTGCCAAAAAGGTACTGGAAAGGGGAAGAAGGATGCTTCTCCAGAGAAACCTCCTAGGATCCTGGTGTTTTAATCCTCATTTCTTTCTCTCTTCTCACCCCTTGCTTTGCAAGTGAAAATAGTATGAATTTGGGTCTGGCCTGCAAATCACTCATCAGTCGGTGCATTACCAGGACAGGATCAATTACTGAGTCAACACTGCTCCATGTGCTCCAGAAGCAGGGGATCCATCATCTGTCAGGCAGGAGCTCCACTCGGCTGTTGTGCATTAGCCCTGAGCTGCGCACACATCTGCCAGGGCTGACACCAGGAGAAACATGAACTGAACCAGGTGTGTTTGCCCGAGCACAGGCTCCCGATTCCCAGGTGTATCTCCAGCAGATCCCTGACCCCTCGCACTGGGATGGATGAGCTGTGAACTAGAGGAGGGATGTCCTCCTTCCCGCGTGGTGGCTGCCATGTACTGTGCTCTGCCTTCTCCCTCTGTTCCTGGTCTGGGGCTTTCATAGCTCGAAGGAGGGCCCAGATGAGTTTCTTCCACAGGAACAGATTTCAGGCAGCCAAGGGCTTCTGGAGTCTGCCAGCTTTGCCAGCTTTTCTGGATCTGTGGGGCATCTTCCTTGGGGCAATAGTGCCCTGCCTCAAAATTTAACCTCCCCTCATGTTGGTTTTAGGACAAGCCAGAAACTTTCCGATGGGAGACTTTGTGTTGCAAACTGCCTCTACTGGAACTGGGACGCAGTGAAGCATGCTGGAGTTTTGGATGGGATTTTCTTGTTTTGGAATAAACTGAAACATCTTTCTCTGCTCTTGCAGCAAGGAAGTGAAGCAGCAGCAGCCTGTAGCACAAGGTAATGCTGTCTGCTTTGAGTCCACAGCAGCGTCTTGTCTAAAAGTCTGCTTAAAATTACATTTTTAATTATACCACAGGAAAAAAAAAAAACCAAATGAATTGATTATTGGACTTTGGACTGGTATGTCAACTTGCCTTTTAAAAACTTTTTTATTTAAACAACAAAAAATTTGGACACATTTTGCTTTTGTTCTGCTTTGGAACAGTAGCACATTCCCTGTCTTCTATGGGAATGGAAATCTGGCATGTTGACCAGCTTCTGTTGTTTCAGAAAGTGTCTTCAATGTTACATGGGGCTCTCAATGAAATCTTGGTGTCTGTTCCTGCTTTTCATTTGCTCTTTGCTTCCCGGGGGACCTGGGGAGATGTTCTGCCCTTCCCTCCCGCAGGAGGCTGGGCCTGTGCCCAGCACAGAGCTTGAATGCAAACCCAGCAGCACCTTCCCTTTCCCACACCTTCCTGGCTTGGAGGGCCCTTTCTGTGTATCCCATCTCCAGGCAGGTGGGAGCTGGTGCCTGAAGCGCTGCCTTGGGGCTGACTCTTTGCTGGGTGCTGAGGGATCCTGTGCACCACTGAGTGCCCACAGTGCTCCTGCATCCCTTGGTGGTTCTGTGCTGCGATGTGTGGGGATGGATGGTTTGCAGTGGCAGGTACTGCTGGCTGCTGAGCATCAGGTTTGGCAGCTGGACAGATTGCCAGGGCATCTGTCACTGCCTCAGTCCAGTGCAGGAGTCCCAGCAGGATTTCTAAAATGTAAATTACAACTGCAATGTGAGACACATCCTTTTGCTTTACTGGTTTTTTTTCTCCCTCCTTCCTGTTTGAATTCAGTATCTCGAGTCTCTGTAAAATTGTTGGACTCGAATCTATTTTGCTTGTGTCTCATGGATACTGGAGACGCTTCCTGCACGGGGAGGCAGACATCTGCTCCAGCCTGTTTTTGGAGTTTTCTTGTGTCAGACAGCCTGCAGTTGGCAGGTGGGAGCCGGTGGTTATTATCAGAATCTGAGTAATATCCTCTGTCTCCTTGATAACTCTCTGCCGGCTGCTCTGCAGCTTTGGTATGTTTGCTTGTCCTCTTCTGGTTCTCTGTAGATCATTCCAGTAAAAAGTAAATAAAAAAAAAGGTTGTGTGCTCCCCAAAGTCATCACAGAACGCAGCCTGCAGTATCTCTTCCCTTGTCCACATAAATCACTGCTAAAGCATGTGCAGAGAATGTGAAAGAATGCATTTATACCCAAAACGCTCTCCTCTCCCCTTCCCTGTACAAGCAAACTTTCCCACTTGTGCTCCAGTGCCTGTTCTCAGGGAGCATCTGATCCACCATCGCCTTCTGTGTCCCTTCCTGGCACTTGCAGCTTTATTTAGGTGTGGGCTTTGGTGACAGTCAGAAAGCTTTGCCCTGGACAGTTGAAGTCTGGCAGCTCTTGTGGGGATGGAGGTCCTGAGCCTGCCCTCTCCAGACATCTCCTTGCTGCTTTGGATTCCCACCCCTCACTGGCTTTATTTACCCCAGAATCATCAGGGATGCTCTCCAGCCACGAGCTGAATGGTTTCTCCTGGGGCTCAGAGCAGTCGCCCAGGCCTGCTGACCTTTGTGTTTCCAGTGAACAAATACCAGCTGGTGGGTCAGGTTTTGATCTTGGAGGTTTGGCTGATGTCTTTCCCTCTATTTTGATTCTCTAAATGTTTTTTTTGTGGCAGCCCTGAGCAGCTGAAGGCAGCAGGGGTGGTACAGCACCATGGGCAGAGTGGGTCTGGAGCAGCCTGGACTTCCCAGCTATAAATAATTCCACTGAACTTGGCCCTCGGGTGCCTGTGGACTTCGGCACCAGCTTAAGTCTCTTGTTGATACTTAAGTGTCTGCTGGCCAGACACCTAATATTATTAGCAGACACTAAAGAGGCCTCTCTTATTTAGTGGCCTTAATTTATTAAATCAGGCAGAAGTGCTCTCGGAAGAGGAGTGCTGGAAAAGGGAGCAGAGCAAGCTGTGAGTTTCTAATTTGCTGGATCAGGCCCCTGGAGATCCATGTGATCTGGTGCACTAGAGGCAGTGCTATTGCAGTGACTCATAAACAGATGTGCCCAATTTACATTGCAGCTTAATACCTTTGTTTAAGAAAAATTGGCCTTTTTAAAAAGACAAATGTGTTAAAGCAGATGTTTCCAGTAAAACAAATACTTGTGTGATTTACAAACAACTTCCTACCGCCAAAACTCATTAGAAAACGTGGAAAAAAGAAAAATGGTTCTGTGTACCAAAAGAAATCCCAAAATAAGGACATAGCAAGGCAGTATTGCTACACACTGAATAGAAATTACTGCTGTGCTTGGGTTGGAAAGCAAGAGGTTAGAGCCTGATTTCGGTTGCTCACAACTAAGGTTCATCCTGACCAGTTGCATACATTAAGGAGCAGAACCTGTCTGTAAAAATACTTAACCAGCTCCTGTTATGTAGGATATAGGGTAACTGGGACCACTATACAGGATTGGCTGGAGGTTCCCAAATCCCCTCCATCCCAATGAAACCTACACTGGGGGACTGGATGGCTGCAGGATGGCACTAACCCTAAAGCAGAGCTAACAGAGCCCTGCTCTAAGGGATCCCTTGCTGGACATCTCCCCACAACAGGATGGGATGCACGGGGGCATGCGGTCTCTGCCTCTGCTTGACCTGCAGCTCAGGTGTGCCTGTTCACCTGCTCCTCCCAGTTTTTGGGAGGGCAGAGGCAGGCGTGCTTAGAGAAACTCGTGTTGTTTCCGGTCTCTTTGAGTTTGCTCCCTGCCCAGCTCCTGCTTGCCCTGCAAGCCCAGCACTCGTGTTACAGTTTGACACCCCATGTGGTCTTGATGGGTTTCCCAGGCCGCAGCTCCAGCACAGCCACCACTTTCTGTTAGCTGCAGGGGCTGGCAATCCCCCTTTGCCTTCCAGCTCTCCACAGCACAGGTATCATATTTTTTTAATGCACTTGTCACCTATTTCATCCAGGCATTTGTTGCAAAAGAAACAGCGACAGCAGATGTTTGTGGGTTGGCAGGCTGCTCGTGGAAATCCATTGTGAGTGCCCTGGGCAAATGGCTCGTCCAGCTTCCGAGAGGACATGAAGTCATCCAGGCAGATGGAAAGATGGGGAGGCATCCAGCAAGCCTGAAGGGAGCAAAACAGGGGAATCAGGAGGCAGAGGGGGTTTTGTTTCTTTACTAGAGCATTGCAGGAGAGTGACCAAGGCCATGTCGTATGTGTGGATTTGTTCCAGTGGAGGATACCGGCTCAGCAAAAGCTGCAGTGAGGGTGGTTTCTGTAGCATCTCGGAGCACCCCTGCATGTTGGGATGCCTGCCCATTGCTCTGCTTCCCATGGGTCTGCTGGGGATGCCTCTTGCAGCTGGAGAAGCTGGGAGGATGAGGCTGGAGGATGGGTCACCCAGCAGCCAGCAGCACACAAGGAAGCAACGAGGGTGATGTGAGGAGCTCCTATTACTTCTTGGCCCATGGATATCTCATCAGGGGTGTCCAGTTCGTTATTAGGAAAATGACTGCTAATGTCAGAGACTCTTGAGGAGTCCTTAGAAACAGGGACTGAGCAGATGCCCCGAAGGATGGCTGTGGGATGGGACTGCCCCTCACTGGTGTGTCAGCTTTCCATGCCTTGCCATAAAGAGTGGTTCAGAGCCAAACCTCGAATGGCTGCCTTCTCAGGGGGACTTGCTGGGACGTGTCCAGAGGAATTAGAAGTATCCTGGGGGGAGGATTCTGCCGCTTCAGGGTGGCTCAGGGCACTCAGAGGTGCTTTTCTCAGCTCTCCCGTCAGTGTTCCTGAAACCTCGTCACAGACTCGGCTGAGTTTTAGCCATTAGTGAATGCAGGCTTGTGCTTGGCTTTCAGGGAGCAGGAGGTTTCAGTGCTTAATTAATTTCTGCGAAGTGGAGGGTGTAATTAATGCCTGTAGTGTGCTTTGAGACCCTCGGGTCTCTTGGGCAGCGTGAAATCTGGTTTGGTCTATGAAAATCATCACTAGCCAGCACCACGTGCCAGGCACGGCCATCTCAGCGTGGCCACTCATCCTGTCACAGTGTTTGGGGGTCTTTTGGTCTCTGCTGGTGCTCTCCTGTGGAGGGCCATGGGCAGATGTAGCCCAAACCATCTTGTTTCCCCTCTGTGCTGACAGCCCCCAGTCAGTGCAAATTGTCCTGGGGGCATGAAGCCGAATGGAGAAAAAACTCCCCTCACTCCTTTAAAAGGGGGCGTCTCTGTCTCCTTCCCTGCTATGCCCACACAGACTTTTGTGATTTGTTCCTGAATTCCCTTTGTTTTTCAGCAATTTTTTCAAACAAAGAGGGAAAATTGTCACTAGTTTCTTCGTGCTGGCTTTAGAGTAAACCATCTTGCAAAGTCTAAGCAAACTGGGTTAAAAATTGATATATTTTGGCAGCTTAGGAGAGCTAGGCAAATTTCCTTCCTGGTATCTATAAAGCTTTTTTTTTTTCCTTACTGTCAGCATTGTTTTTGTGGGTGTTAAACATGAACATAAAGGAGAGTGCAACAGGTTGCAGGTATATCGAGTTCCAGCACAATCAACTGCCATTATTTAAAGAAGATGCTTTTAACCAAGTCTTTAAAATTCCCTCATTTACCAATTTTCAGGTGTATAACTGCACAGAATTGCTCCCTGTCCCACCTCCTCGTGACACCATCGCTCACGCTCTGGGTGATCCACAGACATTTTACACCACCAAGCATTAACAGAAATAAATTAACACTTTAAAAGCGTAAATGTTGTATTTCATAGGAGTCAGGCAGGATATTTGGAAGGGAAAGAAATGTAAATGGAATGAAATTCTTAAGCAAGATTATTGATATGACAGGACTAAAGAGCTTGGGATTCTGTGAAAAGTGCCTCTTTTCATCCCTCTAATAAGTCCATTACTTGCACTCGGGAATATTTTAAGGTCCTTTTCATGCTGAATCTGGAGTTGAGCATGCTTTGCATTTCAAGCTTTGTCTATGAATCAGTAGAAGCCAAAGTTATTTCTGCTTTAAAATAACAGGAGCAGGGAACAGCTAATCTCTTTTCATTCTGAGTCCTTACATTATTTTACTGGACAGAGTTTGTGTTGGCTACAAAACAGGGCATTCACAAAATCTATGAGAAGGAATTTAGTCTAAGAATGAAGCCTAGATTGCAGTATGCATAAAGACTCCTTTTCCTAAGGCCATTAAGAAATTCCAAATCTGAGCTATTTTGAACAGTGACATTAAATTAGCCTTGCTAATTCCAGTAATTCAAGCCGATAGCTGAGTTTACAAATCTACTAGATGAGGCCTTCCCATAATTACAATCTCAATGTGCTTTTCAGCTAAGGTGAGTTGGCACAAAAAAAAAAGATAAATAAATAAAAGGGGGGAAAATGCTCTTTCTGTTCTGGCTTTTGAGATGAATATCTCTAAAGAACAGTTAAGCAGCTGTATTGCACCAATAAGACGTCCCCTATCCTGGACTGGTAAGTTCATTTTGCCTCTAATGTGCAAGTGAAATGCAGAGGAGAGACTGGATTTTTCCCTGCTTTGTTTTTTCTGTTGTCTCTTTACTAAGGAGAATTCATGCTGCTGGTGCTTGTAGTTCAGTTTTTAGTTGTTTATTTACAAGTGGTAATTCTTCCTGGAAAAAGAAATTGTGACTGGTTACCCTCTTTTGTGGGCAGAAAAAAAACGCAAACTGGTGGATAAATCCAGGTTAGAGCAGGTGGAACAATGATACTAAGGTGCAACCCTCATTATTCCTCTGGACAAAGATGTTGATTTGCAGATGCCAACACAGCTAAACATTCCCAGAGTGATGGAAAGGTTTTAAGAATATGTTTTCAAAGACATAAGGCACAGAAACATGAAACAAATAAAATTGAGTGCATTATTTAAAAAGGTGTTAATTTTATTAGAACCAAGCTGAGGTAATATAAGGGCGAACCTAAGTATTCACATCAGCACTTAACTCAGGCTGCAATGTTCATAAAATGTCCTTTTGATCAAGCTGTGAGTGTTTTGATCCTTATTCTATGAGCATCATTCAAAGTGACCTAACTGTAGCTCCAAACAGGCATCTGCAGCTGCAGAAGTCCTTGAGCAATAACAGGTCAGGAACTCGAATGTGTGCTCTGCCGGGAATGCTAATATTGCAATCCTTTTTTGTTGTTGTTGTTCCAAATAAGAAGGAAAGGACAAAAACTCTCACGAAATAAAAATTCCCAACAGAAAATTGTCCTGCAACCATTGACTGTGGATACTTGGGTCAAAATAATAAGCAAAATGATGATTTTAATCTATCAGAATAATAATGGCATGGCTGGTAAATAATTTTATATCATCCCCACATGTGTTTGACCTTTCTCTTCATGGTAACATTGTCACCACTGCCACATTGGTGATTTTTAGAAGACCACCCTGATTTAAGAGGATGTTTTTCTGCTGAGCACCTACAGGATTAGGTGCAAGTCCTGCAGCTCACAAAACCATGGCAGCCCACTGCACAACCACATGGAGCCTGTTTGGAGCAGGGATGGACCAAAACACTTGCAGGAGCCTGCCAGTCACCCCCTCCTCTCCCTGTTGCAGGCAGGTTTCCTCCCATAGCTGCACGTTGTCCACAGGCTCAGGTATGTGCAGCAGATTGTGCCCCAAAATACTGCTTAGGGCAAAATCAAGTAGAAACAGCTCTGCTGTTTATAGGGGCTGGAGGGAGCTGCTTTTGCTTCCCAAGGCTGGGATGATGGTTGGGGAGGAGTGAGGTGAGGTGGGGGGCACAAGCAAGACATTTTTTCTGGGGCAGTGAAGAGATGGCGGAGGCTGAAATGCAATTCTTGATTTCCAGGAAACTCTGATCTCTGTAATCCATTTTAGAGAGGATTTTGTGATTTTGAGGGGATTTACAAACTGGATTACGTGGCCTTTTTATTTTGATTTTCCGCTGTGATTGTGACATTCCTGAGAGAGAGCCATGATTGCTTCAGATAGGATGGAAAAGGAGGCATTTGTGGACTTGGACCATGGAGCCCTACTGACTTGTCACCTCCTTGTTTCACTGCTTGCTGGGTCAATGGAGGTGTCCCCAGAACAATTTGGATGCTCCCACATGAGCAGTGTGTCCTCGTCCCTGGGACCTTCTTGTGGCTGTACAAGCTGACCCGGGGAGATGCCAGGCAGAAGCCCAGGGCCAATCCCCTCCATCCCTTGCTCCCTCCTCCTGGAGTGGGAGCAGTCAAGGTGGTCTCCTTGAGCTCCAGCATGGTCCCAAGCATGCCAGGGAGACCCTTGGCCCCCAGGAAAGAGTAAGTGTGATGGCACAGGTCCAGCACAGCCCAAACACTGCAGCCAGAGTGTCCTGGTGCTCAGCAGGGATGACACTGGGATTCCCATTGGAGCTGCCACCACCATTCAGATCCAGCTTTTAGCACCATCATTCCTCCGGTGCTTTGGGGTCAGGGTTTGCTCTCGGCCCGGGAGGGAGGCAGGGAGCAGAGATCAGCCGGGGTTTGTGTCAGATGTTACAGGCACCCAGTGAGCTGCTGGGTTTGATTTGGGTCTTTCTCCACAGCCATGCAGTGCAAAGCCAGGTCCTGGTTTCAGACTACAGAGACTGTTCCTGGGGCTGCTTCCAGTGCAGGGAACATGTCCTGAAGCTGTTAAAATGTGCCAGCCTATGAACCCAAACCTTCTTCTATATAAAGCGGAAAAGTTGGGTACGGTGATGTTTCCCAGGACCTTCTGCATTACCCCATTTTTATAAGCTGAGGTTGCTTTAATGTTGTTTTAATGCAGGTCCAAGATTTTATTTCTATTTATTTATTTTTTTTTTTATTTATGCAGGTTAACACAATGAAAAAAGCCAGGCAATGCTGTCGCCACTTGGCTCCCTTCCCTTGGCAGCTCTCTCACTTCAGCTCCTGCTCTATGCAAACATTCCCCTGCCATGGACAGGGGGAGCTTGTTGTCCATCCATGCTGGTGATCCTGGGCCGTGTCAGAGCACAAACCCTCAGGAAGTTTCTCCAGCAGCAGTGGCAGGCTGAGCAGAGGAGCATGGAGTACCACCTGCCAGCTCTATTGGGGGCTGAGCAGGTATGTCCATGCACAACCCAAATTCTTGGGTTTTGACCTGAAATCTCACTTGAGATATTTCCCTTGGCATCATGAGTTGTAGCCTGGTGGAGTCTCTGCCAGTTTGATCCCTGTGCTGGGAGTGCTGCTCAGGCACTTCTTTTACCTGTGTGCTCAAGGGGCAAAACACCAGCAGCCTTGGATTCTTTTTTCCTTAAAAGCATAAGGCATTGATGAATGTCCAGGGATTTTTCACTGAGTGTAGACATTGAGCAAAGTCCTTGTTCCTTCTGATTGAAGAGGCACATTCCAGGTTGCCTACTTGAAGCAGGAATGCCACAAACCCCTGGTCTCTGTGGCCTGGACACTTTCAGGTCTGGTTTCTAACACAGTGAGTCACAAAGGAAGGTGTCAGATGTTCCTGGATGCCGTAACACCACCGTGAGTTTTCTAATCAAGCATTGAGAAATATCCTTCTGCCTTGAGGGCTGCTTTTAGTGGCTAACATCTGGAAGGCAGCGACCATTGCATTCCCCTTAGGACTGCATTTTTCTTGCTAATACCTGAATGTCACTGAATGTCCTGCGCTTAGAGAGTTGAAGGCCAGCATGTAGCAAGACAGAGCTTCCTCTCCTGGTCATATCCAAGAGCTTTTGGGGAAGAAAAGATGAAGGAGAAAATTTCATTTAGATGGGAGTATGTTGTTTTCAATCGTTGACTATGAAGAATTAAATTTTGCTCTGCTATCATTGGGAACCTTACTTCCCAAAATCAAGACTGTATGGAGATGTCTCAGGTGACAGCAGAGTGTTCAGAAGGGATCTCTTTGTGATTTAGATCTTGAAGGTTTCCAAGCAGGAAGAAGATGATTCCACATCTGGGTGGGCTGAGGTACTGGGGGATCCCCAGGACCATTGCTTGACCCAGTCCTATATTGCTACCACTTAAATAATTTCCCTTCTATTCATACTCTTCTGTTTCCAGTTATTCCTCTTTTTGTTTCTTGACTCCTGCCTTTGTAGATGTTTCTGGCTGTGCCTATTTAGCTCCCTATTTTTCAGTGCTTTTCTCCTAAGCTCCTTTAGGTAGTAGCTCTTCTTCTGGACTGTACATCTGGATATCAGACCAGGGTAATGCTGCTTCATCAGCAAAGTACAAAGACTCCAGCACTTCCAATTAATAATGCTAATGAGATTAGTTAATTTTTAATGGATTGCATGAGTGCATTTTGCTAAACACGTTCTTGTGGCTCCGCTCTGCGAGTGCAGTTCAGAAACTCTTTCACTCTCTGCCAAGGGGAAAACGAGTAATTCAATTGCAGACGCCAGATTCTCTTCAGGGTAGATCTAGAAAAAACCAAGGAGCAAAGAAGCATGTAACGAGTACGTTTTCAAAGCAAACATAGGCCCAGGTCATAAATGATGGCTCTTCCTTGCCACCAGCCTCTGGCCAAGGTGGGGAGAAGGAGCAATTGCTGGAATTGGGGTCATGGGGCAGCCCCTCTGCCTGTACGCTGTGTTGGGTTTTGGGGGTGTTTTGTCCCTTCACCCCATCAAAAGCTTGTGGACATGTGTGGAGAGAGTTTTTGGTAGTACTGGAGGTTGGGGAGCCAGGGTGTGCGTACTGGCTGCCTCGAGGGGCTCATTGCCTCGTGTATCCTGAACAGCACCTGGTTACACCCCTGGCGTGGGACTGAGATGGACCTTCCTCACATCTTGACTCCCCCAAATCAATTTACTGCTGCCTTCCAGAGAGCAGCAATCCTAGAAGAACTTCCTCCCCAGTCGGTCCTGGGTTTGTGGTGGCACCTGTGGTCTCTGGGTCGCTGGTGAACACGTGCTGTAGGCCACGAGCACACCAGCAGCCGAGAGGTGGCAAACAGGCAAGCAGGAGAAAAGTCTTGGTGTGCAAATCAGCAATCCCAAACCTGATTCCTTTGGGTTTCTGCCCAGGAAGTTGGTTTTACCCCTTGCTGCTGAGCCACACCAGGCTCTCTTGGCCATGTTGCCGACGGCATCAGGGTGGTGTTGAGCTGGATTTTTTCTTCTTGTTTTTTTCCAAATCCATATTGCCAAGAGCCACACCTCCTAAATTGCTGTGGAGGAGGTGGAAAAGCAGAGGCACAAGACCATGCACATGCTGCACATCCATCTTGGTGATCTGTGCCAACACAAGCACCACGGCCAGCCCTGGCTCAGCGCTTTAATTACACACCGGCGCGGCCACACCTACGGCTGAGCTGTTGCAGCTCGTTGTGCAAGAAGACAACTGGCAAACCTGTTGGTGCTCCAGGATTTTAATGGTAATAAGCCAGAGGGCAGAACCTCCCTGGTGAGATGAAACCATGCTTGGCTAGGTGTTTGGAAGAGTTTAAGGTGTTTTGGAGAAGCAGAATATTGGGAATCTCAGCTGTACCCATGCAGTTGTGGCTGTTTGTGCCATGTAACCCAATGGATGGTTTCAGGTGTTGTCTTTGGGGAGGCAGAGGTGTGTTTGTAATACGAGCTGTTTGCATGAGAAAACCAGATAACTGCAGGCTGAGGAGAGCAGAGCTTTTGGTGTTCCAGCAGGAAAAGTTTGGGATTAAATTGGACTGTTCTTCTAGATTTCAGGTGCAAACACCCGTGAGAGTGAAATGGTTGGTACTGTAAAGGAGAGATTTGGGAGCCAGGGTCAGGCAGACTGGTCTGTGGAATCACAGGCTCTTATGCTTCACCTTGTAATGAGTCAACAGTTTGGGCTTGACCCAGACATCTCTCCCTTTTCCTGTCCTGTTTGGGAGACAGCCAGTCTGCTGCATCTATTGGTAACTTCTTCCCCACATGGAAGATGCTCACTGCGTAAAAAAATTAAACAAAGCAACGCACTCTGGAGATTGTCATTTTCAGTGGCAATGGTAGCATGTGCTTTCCTAGGAAAGAACAGTCCTGAAGGAAAGATGCAGGCAGATGTTGGCAGATGCAGAAGCTTGCCAAGCTGCCCTACCTGTCTCTGGCATTTCTACTTGATGTGTTTTGCGCTCACTGGAAACACGTGGTCATGATCCATTCCCTTCACACCACAGTGTTTCCATCATCTGCAGAGCAGGGCTGTCACCACAGCAGCCCTGTTGGCTGAACACGCTGAGTTAGGCTTGATGGTTTTGCCTGTGACAGGATCCCCTCGCACCCGTCAGTGCTGCACGAGGCACTGGCAGAGCTATCAAGTGACAGGGAGAGGTAGTTTTCATGCCTGGCCATCCATTAGGGCTCTGTTACTATATTGGGTCCATCACTGGAACCATCTGCTGGGGCAGGCTTGGCAGGCAGGCAGCCCAGATGCCTGGCTGGGAGATGGCATTCCCTGGCTCTGGGCTCTGGGCAGCAGCCGAGCCAGCCTGGGGCAGCAGGGCTCTTGGAGGTCATTTGCCAGACATTTGCTAGCAGTTCTTTGCTTAAGGCTGTGTTGTCCTTTTTGGGGCGAAAAGGGGTGTTTTGGTAGGCAGCAGTGGATTTGGCAGAGGAAAGCCTGTATGCCAGAACTCATCCTCCCAGCTCCTGCTGTGCCAGCTGCCATGCGACTTTTTATCCCAACTCAAACCCAAGTTTCTCCCGGTTCAGCCGTATTTCGTAGCTGTCTCCAAAGCTGATGTGGTTCAGCAAGAAGAGCTTTCTAATGATTCCTGCCCAATAAGCTTGTGCAGAGTCAGTATGCCCAATTCTAGTCCTAATCCATGGGAAAATGCTGCCGCTTTATTTTGTGGATGTGGAAAGCGCGTGTTGTAGAGCTGGCGCCGGGTTTTGTCATCCACGCCGCGAGGCCATTGAAGCTGTTGCCGTCCTGGGAGCACAGCGCAGCAGCTTTGTGTTAGGGGGGCTTTGGTTACAAAAGATGCTTCCGGAGGGACCGGCTTGTGTGCGGCTGGAGACCTTTCACCAGCTGTGTGAGGATTCCAGGAAACGGCACAGCACGCTCGGCTTGCGTGAGGGGGGGAGGAAAAAGCAGAGCTAATGATTGACTATTATTTTAAAGGGATTATCTAATCTGCAGCCCAGAGGACAAGGGGGGCCAAAATGAGTGAAGATTGAATTTGTAATTAGTGCAGATTGTTGGTAATACCCCCTGGACTCTGATTATAAACAGAAACAGATTTTTCTAGTTTCCTGCCCTCCCCCGAAAGTCTTCGCAGGCCAAAGGGCCACTTTGTACTGAGAAACTGATGCCAATGAATTGGGTGATCAGAGCTGGGGTGGCTGGAGATGTTTAATGCAGAAGGTGGCTGGGTAGAGGGGAGGCAGAGGAGTAGCTTCTCTCAGGTTATTTTGCAGCGTAAAGGCAAAGTTTTGGGTGGAAGTGGCCAAAACGGAGTATGTGGAAGGTTAGTTTCTATTACCCCACCAGTCATCCTGCAGCTCCATCCCTGATGCCGGAGGCTCTTTCATTCCTGGTGACCGTGGGAGCAGGAGATGCAGGGATGTAGAGGTGACCTGGTCTAACAAGGGATCCTAACAAAAGCTGGAAATCATAATAGAGCCCTCTCAAGAACTACTTGGTTAGGAACATCTGCTAATTTGGATTGCTGGATTTGAAATATGTTCATTATCAATAATATAAGCAGTAAGACCAGAGGCAGTGGGCAGAAACTGATGCACAGGACGCTCCATCTGAGTATAAGGAATAACTTCTTTACCGTGCAGTGACTGAGCACTGGAGCAGGTTGCCCAGAAAGGGTGTGGAGTCTCCCTCACTGGAGATATTCAAGAAATGTCTGGACTCAATCCTGTGCCGTGTGCTCTGGGATGACCCTGCTTGAGCAGGGAGTTTGGACCAGATGATTCACTGTGATCCCTTACAACCTTACCAATTCTGTGATTCTGTGATGTATATTTTTAATGTTGTTATTGCCTGGATCGGCTGCCTGAGGTCTGTTACAGGCTCATACTTTTTATTTTCCTTTCCTCTGATGTAGCAAAGGTCACTAGAAGTTGAGTGAAAGGGATTTGCAAGGGTTACAAATCCATTATTAATACAAAATAAAAGATGTTTGGCTAAATCCATCACGCCTAAAAATACAGTTGGGCACAAATAAGGAGTAGGAAACAATGGAAGGAACAGTGAAAACAAAAGGCACACCCAAGCACTAAACTTCTGAAGCAGTTAAGGCGAGGAAAATAGCATTCTAATCTCTGATGACAAGAGGGTTTCTGTTCCCTTCTCTTTAATTTGACCAGAAGGGAATAGCTAGAGAATCACCATCCCCATTTGGGTGAAATGCCGTGATTTTAAAAAATTACCCTTACTCAAGTTGAGGTGAAATCCTAGAATTTGAAAATTTCCCACGCAAAGAATATGTTTGAAACGCTCATTTTGGTATGCCCTGGCTGAACATTTCCAACGGGATTCAGCTGCTGCATTGAGACCCTGCAGGAACTCGCATCTCATAAATTACATCCCAGAACGAGACTGTAAATGGGGCCGTCAAAACCCTTTGTGCTGTTAAGGACCTTGCTGAAACACTCTTTTGTTTCAAATTTCTTTTCTAAAGGGAAGGCAAGAGTAGTTACTCAGTTCCTGGGGACTTTTTTAGTTTTGCTAGGATGTCCAGTAAGAGAATATTCTGCCTCAAAAGCTCTCGTGATCACTGGTCTGGGAGCGTGTGGGTGCCTGATAGTACTGTGACCCCATGGAGCATCTTTTAGGTCTCAGGAGCCTTTGGAGTGTGTTGAAATACCTTCCAAAACACACCAGGGCAGGTTGTGATCCAACATTGTGCCAACTGAGGAGTCTTGTGTAAAACAACCAACTGCGAAATAATCTGCTGTGATTTTATTAACTCCAAATCCCTTCACTTATTTTCCAGAAATGAGCTTGGGAAAATAAGGTGGTGCAGGCAGGCTGCTCCCAAACTGCCCTGAAGCCTGAGCATGCCTCGTGCCAGAGGGATTTGTTCTTTCTGTGCTTGGAAAGTCTCCCAGCACATCCCTTTCAAGGTGGCACCTTTCTTCCCCTGCTCTTCCCGTGGGTGTGCAGCGCCAGCGGACAGCAGTATATCTGTACTGTTTAGAAGAAAAGCAGGAAAGTTGTGGAAAAGAGGAATTGTGGTATTTGTCGGAATCTGCTCAAGAATTCAGTTTACCAGGCGGGTTCTGCTTGTACCTGGCCCTCTGTGTGCATGGATAACTGCTCCCTTTGAGCCATTTCTGACCCCCTTTGATGGCCTGGGCTGACTCACTTGTCACGCTAACATCGTTCTGCTTTTGTTTTGCAATGTTTGGGTATTTTTTGATTAAGAAATACTGCCTGTTTGCCTTGGCAGTGGTGTTCATTGGATTGATGTGGCATTTTTTAGATAGAGTGTTTATTCAGTCTCTTGGATTCTTTCTCAGGGGTGGGGTGGGATGATCCAAACCTTTTCAACATGCTAGTGATCCAGGAGGCTTGTAAAGGGCTTGAGCCAGGGTCTTTTCTGATGGAAACCACCAGTTTCCTCCAACTCCAAAAGCCAGGCTCTGAGGATAAGACAATCTGGCTTAACTGATTCCCATTTGCGTGAGAAACCTGGACCCCAGAAGGAGATGGCAGCAGCACAAGCAGGGGAGCAAGGGCCCCACTGCCTTGAGACAAGCATGGGTGCACCCGCTCAGTCCAGCTGATTGACAGGTTCAAATGCCTCAGGTAGATCTGGCTAATGGCATCTTAAAACACCTGTTTCTCTTTGTTCTTGGCCCTGAGAATTGCTGGTGTCTTTGTCTTTTCTTGTCTATTTGGACTTCTTTATTCTTCCCTGACCCAGCAAGACAAGGGTGACTGTGAGTTACTGCTCAGCAGGTCCCTCGCAGCCAGTGATGGGCTGCCACGAGCTTTTCCCTCTGTTAATGTCATGCTCCTCTGCCAGGACTATCAAAACTTTTATACTGGAGGTTTTCTTTGATTGAAACCCACATGTGCTTCATCTCAAAGCCTCCATGTTGCAACACCAGCATGCCCAGAGTGCACAATCCATTCACATTCCTTCCTTTGATGAGGTGGACCAGGGATGGGATGTGCTCTCAGTGCTGTAAGGAGCATATTTTGCAGTCTTACATAAGATTGCAGGAATGCAGAGCTCCTCAGGTCCTACAGCCAGGAGGCTTTGGTGAGCAAAGCCTTCTGCTGACTCTGGGTTTGGGGAAGTGTTAGTGCTCGCCAGGATTTCCTCACTCCTGCACGCATCCTTGTTGTGCCTGGGGAGCAGACACAATTTGCATTGCTAAACACTCCCTCCAAAGCTCAGCTGGTTTTCTTTGGGAGTAGCTCTCCAGTAAGGCACATCCCTTATCTCTTTTGTTTTCTTACTGGAGCACCTCACAGCTGTGATTTTTTGGTCTCTCCAAGCATAAGGTTTGGTGTAGGGTACCGAGACTCGTGGGTGCAGGACTGACAAGATGTTTGCTAAGCTCTTCTGGCCCATCAAGCGCTATGATGCCTTTGACTGCAGCCAGACCCAGCTGCTCTCAGCTGTGGCACAGGCTGCCCCCAGAGCCCCAGGTTTTAGGGGGGCTGGATGTGCTGTGTGTCACAATGTTGACACACACCACCTGTTACTACTGACCACCTCTCTCCTTCTCTTTCAGAGCTGGCGTATGACCTGGATATGGACGACGTCTCTGCAAATAAGCAGCTTCTGAATCAGCAAAGCAAAGATGGTGCTGCAGTCCCCAGCAGCGACCCTGGGAGTGCAGCCACCCACCCCAGTCCTGCTGCTGGCATTGCCCTGGTCCTCCTGCTGCTGCTGGGCCACCAGCCATGAGCAGTGCTGGTGGCATCACTCCTTGTCTCTCCATGCCTTTTTTTAGTGAGGAAGATACTTGGAAGCTCTTCTGAAATATATGCACATTTCCAAAAACAGGACAAATGACCTGAGTCAGTTTTTCAAGACTCTGCACAGAAAAAAAACCCCAAATTAAAAAAGTGTTGGTTCATGGCAAACTAGTAAATATCTAACAGTGCTTTTTAAAGATAATCCTGTTTAATATAAACAGGTTCATATTAAATTGTGTTCCTCGCAGTTTTTGAAGACTGAGGTCTCCCTTGCTGTTAAGGTGAAGACCATATTTCATTTTGAGTTGTTCGAACATGCATGGGGTACAGAACACCTATGGTTTATGAAATACTCTCGGCAAATATCATACCCCTGATCCTAGCTGACTTAATACAGATTTTTTCTGTAGTTCAAGCAGTTTTTGTACTCACTCCAAATGCGAGTCTCACCCCTGGGAATCTGGTCAGGACATAACAGAGAGCATGTGAAGACAGGGGAGAGAGAAGATCAGATACACTGCAGGAGAAAAGATGCTGTGGACGAGAAGTTGTCATGCACTGGGATTGTGATGGAGATGTGCTCCCCTGGGCACAAAGCCCACTTGCATCATGGCAAGTTGCAGGTGATTCTGCTTCTCACTTCCCAGCCAGGTCCTGAAGCCCTTCAGTGCAGGTGGCTGATGCCCACCAGCATCCTTGTGGCACATGCAACAACCCGGTTTCATTCTTCAGAAGTGAAGCACCTCCTTTCCCACGGGAAACCTGTAAACACAGCTCCAGCCAAAGGACAGACGGCGGGGATGTACACACTGTGCTTTGCAGGGTGAGCAACGGCTGTCCAACGTGTTGTGCTACAAAAAGGGAAAAGAAAAGAATTTACAGGAGCCCGAGGCAGATGAGACTCTTACTCATGTGTTTCTTTGCATGTTCCTTTACGTAAGCTATCTCTAAAATAAAGATTGGTTGCTCTACAAGTGGTGCCCTGGAAGTAGCCTCCCATGTGTGTGAGACAATGCCCTGTGTTGTACTGGAGTGGGCAGCCTGGGAACACCAACTGTGCCCAGCTCAGGGCCACCAGGGAAAGACTTGGCTTGGTCTGATTACATGGATGGGCTGGGTTTGGTTTGGTTTCTGGCCAAGATGGTTGCGTCTTTCTGTTTAAGATCTGCCTTTGCTAGAATGTTTATATCTGCCGTATCATAAGCTGCAGCCTGTGCACATACGTGTGCACACACCCCCTCACACACATGTGCATGCTTCAGATATTTGTGTGCATCAGGCCTCTTTTACATCAGCTTTATGTCTAGGAGAAAGTAGATAATTCCAAGTCATGCAGCCAGATGGTTTGGAGAGTGGAAACTTTACCCAGTCTAAATGGTGTGGCTGATCTGTCTGAGTCTGATTTGAAGCCTTGGAATTGCATGAAGTGCTTTGGGTTTGTGGCAGAAGGAGAGATGATCATTCCCCCACTCCTCTGCATGGAGATGTTAACTCCCAGTTCACTGCTCCTGAGGCAGAGGAGCAGATCTGGGCTAACCCATGGCATGGCCTGATGGTTAATTGTTGGACACCTGTCCTCTGGGTTTCACAACCCTCATGTCCCATCCACACCAGGGTGAGTGCTGGGGGTGTTTGGGCAGTGCTGGTGCCACCCGGTATTCCCATATCCATACACTGTGATGTGGTTTTGTATTTTACATGTTTTTATGTTTTACACATTCACAAACCAAACTGCAGTCCTCTCTGTCTCTTGGGACTGGGCTTTGACCCCTGGGTCAAAGGGCTCCTGGAGCATGGGGTGCTGCAAGGGAGAGCTCATGGTGGTGCTGGCAGAGGCATTTCTTCACCTTCTGCAGCTCCGCTCTTGTTCAGGCCCAGCTCTTCGCATCATCCCGGCTCTCTGTGCTGCAGCTGGCTGAGCCATGAGCCTGTGCTCCACCAAAGGGAATATTTTATTAGCGCCACTTGAATTTGAATCGCTTCTTCCCTTCTGATCATTTTCCTTTCATCCCCCGGGAGCGCTGGGGGTGGAAGTGGGCTGTGGAGTTAGTTCAGAGATGATGTGCTGCCTCTGCCTCGCCAGGTATCGCTGGTACCAGTGCAGGGACATCATCTTCTCTAATATTATGTCAGAAATGTTCTGTGTGCTGCTGCTTCCTCAGATAAGCAGCAGGATGGGAGGGTGGCAGCAGTTTTTCGGTACAAGTCCAGTGTGTTTTCTCTCTGAGGAGCTGGCGTGGGCTGTGCCTTGCTGTGTCTCACAAAGCCTGATGGGTTCTCCCACTTGCATCACCATAGCATGATACTGAAGCTTCTCAGCAGAAGACCCCTCTAAGGCACGCTGAGCCTGGTTTCCCTTTGCTGTTTAGAAAAGCTATGCTTACTGGAGACTTTGTTATGATCAGAGATCACAAAAAACAGCCTTTGAGCCTACTACCTGCCAAGTTTATAAAATAACGGATTATAACTTGAAAAAGCAGCTGTTGAATTTTCCCCTGCCCTGGATTTGTGCATATGTTTTAACAGGGGGTGTGCAAGGAATGCCCTGGCCACCGAGGTGGAATAAAGCTGGTATTCAGTTTTGGGCAGTGTTTCCTTCCCATCATGAGAAATAAGGAATAATTTTTCCCTGTTTGTTTCTCTACACCAGTTCTGTGTACTGTGACCTGCCTTGCCATGGGGTGGGACCCCTCCATCAGGAGATGGGCACTGTCACCTCCCCTCTGCATGTGTACCTGGAACTCCAAACCTTGTCCCAGGGCATGCAGGTTTAACTGCTAATACACAGTCGAGATTATTTCCATTTTTATCATTATTGGTATTATTTAATGAGTATACATATCATATATATGCTAATATGTTTATATGAGTCAAAGAGGAGGCTTGAGCTGCTGGCAGGTGCCAGGGCTGCAGCTCAGCTGTGCACACAGCACCATGAAAACACAGTGATGCGACTTCGACACCAGTGGTGGCCGCTTCTGGCCAGCAGACTGTGTCACCAGAGTAAATACCTGGGGTTTTAGCTGAATAGAGGAGTTTATGGCATGAAGGTGCTTCTGGAAAAAAAAAACCCCAAACAATTTGAAAACTCCTTTTAAGATAATTTTTAGCTCTGTGATGAAACCCAGGGCCAGTCCTGAGCTGTTGCTGACTCCAGTCACCGAGTCTCCCTGTGCAGAGCCGTGGACTCCTTGGTGCAGCTGCCAGCACCGTGTCCCAATGGTGCCTGGTGGGCTTGGGACCTTGTGCCAGCACCAGATAAAGGCCTGGGAACCTCAGGAAAGTTTCCCATCTCAGGTGGTTGAGCCCTCACTCCTGCCAGTTGACCTTAATGCTTCCTGGCCAGTTCTGTAGCTCCATTAAGCTCCACTGGCAGCAGTGGGGTGGCAGGACCCTGCTGGCCCCATGCACATCCCACACGTGGGCAGGAATGAGCAGCATCACCCCTCATGTAAAGGCTCTGCATTCCCTGGAGGGGTTTGCAGGCAGCCTTAAAAAGGTGAGGAAGCAAACACCTTTTCCTGTGTCTGAGGGTGGTGATGAGATGCAAACATGTGCTTAGCATGTGTAATGTATTTCTGCACTAACCACGCATCAAATTATAATTTAAAACCAAAATATTTTTGTTGGATGGGAAGTTTCAGTTCATTAATCAATTGACTAATAGTTTAGTGCTGGAATGGTAAAATCTAACACACTGAACAGCTGCTAGAAACAGCTGGTGCTTACGGCTCATGCTGTTTGGGGAAGTGAAATTTAGAGTGTCTCAGTTTCGTTTTTCAGGAGATTTTCAGAATTCCTCATTCATCTCCATGTGCAAAGCCCTAAAGCCCTCTAGAGCATGGGCCTAACAGGGATGCAGGACTGGATTCACTGGGGCTTCCAACTGAAACAAAATGCCCTTGCATGGAGGATGCAGAGAGCACCATCCATGCCTGCAAACCTGGCGGCTGGACATGGGTATGTTCCTGTGGCTCTGCAGAAGGGGCACACGTGCAATCCTGTGCTGTCAGGTATTTTGATTTGCTTTTCAGTCAAAACCGGTGCATGCTGAGCTATGGGCACAGCAAGGGAGATGCCACCAACAAAATGGGCAGTTTCCAGCTGCTCCCCAGCCTTGGAGGGTGCTCGGTTGGTGCACAGCTCAGGGTCCTGGTGGGGTGGCATGCTGGGGACTGCTCTGCTGGGAGGGAGGAGGTGACTGTCTTGCACTGCCTCCTGCTCTGCTTTGTTGGCAGCTGCTGGTCCATGGTGAGATGGATGGGAGGCGGTGGTGGTGGGCAAGAGGCACCAGGGGAGCAGGGAGATGAGCAGGCTGCGGCAGGGACCGTATCTGGAATGTTGCTTAAGTCTCTAAAGTAAAAGACATGAAACCACACAAACACTCAAAGTGCTCCAAACAGCCAGGTGTGCTGCTGAGACGCCTCCTTCCCTTGTTGGAGCACATAGCTCAGTGGTGGGACTGGCCATGGCCAAGCCCACGGGATGAGTCCTGCCCTGCAGGCTCTCCAGCTCACCTAAGCTAAAGCAGCCCAGAAACATCCTCTGGTTCCCAAACACTTGGGTGCCTTGGTGGGAATTTCCTTGACCTTTCCAGCGGCACTGCAGCTTAATGATTGACAAGTGCTGCTGAAACTTTACCAGATCACACACCACACCCCCTAGGAGCAGGTGTCCATTCCCAGAAACCCAGGGATTTTTCAGTTTGAGCTCCACATCTGGGAGTGACACAGCTGGGCACCGGCAAAATCACAAATTCTCCCAGCATGTTATTTGTTCCCTTAGCAAGGAGTTAGGTATGGAGGTGCTGAGGGAATGAAATGTGGAGACAGAAGGGAATGGGGTGAAACTGTGACATTGGAGAGGATGCTTGCTGGTCCTTAGTGTGGGAATTTGGGTTTTCTCTTAGGGACATGGTGAAGGTCCCTATATGAAGAGAAAGGGTGGATTTTGTTCAGCTCCAGTCTGTGCCTTGCTCATGGGAGACCTCCCTAAGAAGTATAAGTGGGGGGGAAAAAAGCAACCCAAACCCACAAACAACCCCCAAATAGGCTTGTCAAAATGTTACTAAGGGCATTCCCTGGAGATGAGTTAACCGAAATTTTGGCATAGGAAGATGAAGCACTGTGGCATGTTTATACAGTCAGCAAATTTACTGCCTTCAAAAAAAAACCCCAGAAAAGCAGTGGGTATTAATCAAATATCATTTATTTTGTCAAACATCGTATCCTTTTGAAAATAAACATCTTGGTGTTGTTTTGCTGAGAGCGTGCTAGGATCTGAAGTACACAGCCATGCCTCGGGCCGCAAAGTGACGTATCCCACAGCCCCTCCTGACAGATCATGCCAGTATAATGCCATTCCCTCCAAAGCCGTCATGTCCAGCTCCTGGTGAGGCTCCCCGTGAACCATGTACCAGCACTGCAGCCCAAAAGGTTTGGAGAGGGAAAAAACATTCTTGCTGGTGTGGGGTTTTTCCTCCTGGGCGCCGTGTGGTGGGGCGGGAGCTGGCACTGGTGCCCGAGAGCACTTTGTGGGGAAGGAAGGGCCCCTTTAGAGATTATCCAGCGTTATTTCAGATGCTCCTTGGTGGCCACAGGGAGAAGGAAGATTTCTCCCAAGTGATCCAGCACATTACCAGTGTTGAAAACCATATTTTTCATAGCAGAAGTACAGATTTAGCCTCAACCTCCCAGTTTACTTGCTGTCTGCTCCCTTGTAGGAGCCCAACAGAGACCTCAGCAACTTCTTGCAACAAGTCAACACATTTAGGGATCTCTGCCATTTGTTTTTGTTTGCTTTCACTGTCTTCTCTGCTATTATTATTTCAATGTGCAAAGATGCTGCTCATCCAGAAAAGAACTGACTGCTGTATCCAAGCAGCACAATCACTCTTTGCATGCAGCTCTCTGCAGGCAAATCACTAGAAAGAAGTGGAAAGCCCGCCTGTAGCAGCCTGTATCCCTTCAGTGTCATATTATATTACCATCCACCATGTTAGCAAATGGGAAAATAAACATGGGCAGGATAGCAGAGCAAGAGGCTGTTTAATTACAGATGTGAAGAAGAATGACATTTGTATACATTCCATCCAGAAGTGGATTAAAGTGGTGACCTTTCCTGTGGTGTGAAACGGGTTTGTTGCGGAGCGCAGGCATCTCGTGTCACTTCAAGATCTGCCAGACATTTTGTTGCCCCCGTTGTTTATGGTTAACATTGTATGATGTCTCTTGAATTTGAATCTCAGCAGCTGACAGCATTTTCTGAGAACTTGTCATCTGGACTCCATCTAGCAAAATTCCTGGTATTGGGTGTATTTGTTCCCATTTGATGGAAAAACAAAGTTTTATGGAAAAAAAAAAAAGGGAGAATGGTGGCATTAGTGACTCACGATGTTGAGCTGAAGCTTGTGGAACGATCCAGGATTTGGCCCAGGGTGTCAGACCCGTGGTGTAAGTTACTGCTATTGCCCGTCACTGGGTGTGGGATAAACATCTGCTGAATGTGGTAACCAGCACAGATACTTTGCTATGGCAGTGCCACAGAGGCATCAGGGATGGCTTTGCTGTGCTCAGCCTCCTGTGACCACATCAGAGGGGAATACTATTTCCAGCCCACCAAAGCACCAGTATCTTGCTTTCTTGAATCATTCTAGCAGAGCCCTTGCTCCAGATTCTTGACTGTTCTGCTCCTGACAAGGATGATAGAACAGGAGGGCAAGGGAAGGGGATTTTTTCCACTGGTGTCACCAGCCTCAGTGGTGTGAAACCCCCTGCAGAGGATCTGCTCATCGCCTTGCTGGTACTGCCAGCCCAGGCTGGGCACTGCCACCTGAGTGGCCACGGAAGCCCTTGCCAGAGCTTCCAGCAAAAGCTGGTGGCTCAGAGGGCCAGGCTGGGCAGCGTGGGGCAGGGAGATGCTCTTATGGAGGAGTAAAGGTGCTAATTGGCCTGGTTGATTGCAGAGGGGGTCAGGTCAGGCCTCTGGGGTGACACTGGTTTGTTAATGAAGGATTGATGGCAGCAAGGGGGCTGCTCTGTGCCTGTGACCAGCAGCTCTTTCCTTAATTGCTGCCTCTTCACAAGGCACAGCTCTGAAAGGATCGGGGGCACTGCTGCCCTGAGCTCCCACCAGCCAGCCTGCCTGGGTTTGGGGAACCAGGGGGTGTTTTGCTCTAAGCTGGATGCATTTCAGTGCCCAAGGCTGGGGTACAGGGCAGCCCTGTCTTGCTTGCCCATGGCACTGGGCTGAGGGGCAATAGCAGCTGGGTGGGCTCAGGTTCTTGCCCTTTCAGTACCTTGGGATGCTCCCACACAGAGCAAGGGACACCGAGGCCTGGGCTAGGAAATGGTGACCCACTTTTCAAGGTGTGGCAGAGGTAACACCTTTTTGAGAGTCACAATGGGGAGGAAAGCCATGGCACCAGGCTCTGCTCTCGCCTATGAGGATG
>VWPU01015151.1:0-19136 GCA_013398955.1 Callaeas wilsoni
CCCGCCCTCGGCGGCGGAGGGGCGGGCCGGGGGTCCCGCCCTGCCCGGGTCTGAGCCACCCCCCCGGCCTCGCCGCGCGGCGGGGCCCGACAGGCGGGGGGCGAGGCTGTGCTGTGTCATTAAGATGGCAGTGGTCCCTTCTCCAGCCGTCTCCACCCCGCTGGCATCCCTGCGCTTCCTGCGCTACCCCCGCTCGGCCTAAGTGGACCTGGGGAGGCGAAGGTAGCGGGAGGGCGAGGTCCCCTTTGAGCTTCTTCGCGGGCGCTCGTCCGGGCTGAGCCCCAGCCCAGCAGAAATGGGTTGCAGCTGGAAGATACGGGTCCTTCGAGGAAGCGGCACAGGGCATCCTGGCCCTCTTTCCCAACCCGAGCTCCACAGTGATGCCTGACCGTGCACTGCCCACTCTCTCAGTCCCAGCAGCTTCTGAGAGCTTCTTAGTGGTTTCCCTCCCTTCCAGCCTCTGCATTTGGGTCCCCTGCCCATTCAGTTTGAAAAGGGTATTTGCTGAATGAGTGTGGTGTTTTCCAGCTGCCAGTGGGATGGTGGGGGCACATTCTGTATCCATTTTCAAGCTGCTCACAGGCTTTTGAATGCAACAACAAAAGTAAACAGTGGTCTGTTAACCTTCCTCACACTGTAGCTGGGCAGCATTCCCTATGGCACTGGGAGTGACGCGTTTGGACAGGGTGCCACAGTTTTGCTGGTAATGATTGTACCACACTCTGAACTTGTAAACTGTATGTGCTAAGGGCCTTTTACGAGATAAACTCTCGTGGAAACTCAGGCTTTCCTGATTTGGTAGCACCCTGCCATAAATGAACACGCAAATAGTTTTTTAAATACATCATCATGACAGGCATACCTGTTCTTCTGGGACAGCCAGGCTGGGGCTTGCCATCCTATTCCGTACTAGCTGCTCGTGGCTGCTATGTAGGAATGAGCTGTTGCCATGAGTTAACGAATAATGACTAGTCTGCCATGCCTATCCTAGCAGCTGGAATGGCATTCTTTACCACCTCCCTTCAGTTTTGTCCCTCCTTCCTTCCAGGAGTCAGATGGCGGCTTGTATATCTGCATGAACACGTTCCTGGGCTTTGGGAAGCAGTATGTGGAAAGGCACTATCAGAAAACAGGCCAGCGGGTCTACCTGCACCTCAAAAGAACACGTAAACCGGTAAAAAATAAAAATACATACGCTCAAACTTGTTCTGAAATTGAGAGCTGGGCTGTGTCTGTGTATTCCATCAGATACAGCGTTTTCTCTCCTTAGATACAACTGATGTTCTTCCTGGTGAATTGAGGGACACCCATGCTTCAGTTCTGCTGATGTTGAGTTGTTGTATGGATTGTCCACGTTGTATCTGCCTGGTTTCCTTCTGTTTTCAGAGTGGCTTGATTTCAATCCCTAAGGCTTGCCACAGCATGCCTGTCCCCTTAACTCTTATTTCCCTGTTTCTTCTCAATGCCGCAGAAGGAAGAAGACACCAACTCCAGTGCTGGGGACCCCCCAAGGAAGAAACCCACTCGCTTGGCTATTGGTAAGGGAGCACCTATGTTCTGGATAGTCCTTGTGTTTAGCCAGTCCTCTGGAGCTGCTTGGTTTGTCTCTTTTGCTTTACTCTTCTTGGCTAGTATCCCTGGCCAAATTCAGACTTCATGTTTTCCTGTGTGTCTTGGGTGAGCAGTTTCTGTAGAACAGTCATTAAGGTGGTAGTCGTGTTCTGTGTCCAAAGTTGCACCTCGTTTTCTGTGGATAAGTATGTTTTTTATTCTCTGCCATGAGCCTGCATGCCTGGCTCAGCTTGGTGTGGGGATAACCAGACTGGGACTGTTGCTTAAACACAATGTGCCCAGCATAGGGCTGAAGTAAGTTTGAGAAAATATATGTCTGAGAAAAGTAAGTTTGAAGCTCCTCACAGATAAACTATTTTTTAAACTCCTCAGATATTGAACTAGTGTTATTCATATAGATGGGGAATAAATGAATGGGAAATGCTGTATTAATATTTTTGGCTCATTAGGACTTATAAGACTGATACTGGAGGAAATACGTATGAGCATTAAAACATAGAAAATGTTTAAAATCTTCCATTTTTGGAAGGACAAGGCTGTTGTTCCATTACTGTCTTTCACCAACTGAGAAGGCTGTTATGGCAATTAATGGAGATGCTGCTTTTTTGGAGCGGTCTCAGCTGGTAATTTCTGAGCCATTGTGGAGACACATAAAGCAAGGGTCAGGAACATTTGTAGCAGTAACAGGTTCTTGGCTTGCTGGAAGGTGACCACTAGAGGGAAATCCAGAATCTGGGCTATGAATGTCTCACTTTTGGCTCACTTTTGGCTCACTTTTTTCCTGGTGTAGACGCCCAGTGGCTCGTCTGCTGCCAGAGCACAAACACCACTATTAAGACTGTCAGCTGCTCTCTGTTTTGCTGGTGAGCTGGATAGAGCCCCAAAGATCACTTCTAGCAAAATTCAAGCTGGAATCTCTGTTTCTTCCGATAGCCAGTGCTTTTATGTATATATATGATTATGCTGCTTTGGGAGAGGTGAGGCGTGGTCTGCATTATGAGTTATTTCTGCATCCCAAATTCTACAAAGGTCTTGCAACAAGTGTTGTCAGTGGGTCAGCAAATATCTGCCTGTGATAACAGCTTAGTGGTGTGAATGGAGCAGGAGAGAATAAAAGAAAGTATTAGCACTGTGAGACAATGGTCTTAAGTTCAGGAGAAGTTTTTTTTTTAATCTTTATTTTAGCTCAACTGTGGTGGTTTAGCTAATCCTGTCACGGGAGATTTTTTAAAAGTACTAGAAAGATTTGGAAGCAAAATGTCATTGGCCACAAAATGTAGCCCTTGGTCTCTCTGTACCTCACTTTTCCCTCTCAATGAGGAAAAAAGATCTACAGTGCTTGCCTCCTATGCTTGCATGTTGGTTGATGGACTTTTGTGGTGTGTAGTGCTTAGGTACCACCTTTCCACCATGGAAAGGGAGGCAGTGTACCTGAGGGCAAGCTGGTAGCTATTGACCCTCTTCCTCATCTGGAGCATCAGAAGGTTCATGTAACCACCTGAGGGGACCTCACCAGTCTGGTTTAGTTTGTTTAGGGTTCAGGAATTGTGTAATGCCCTGGGGGATTGTGTATTGCTCTACTCTATGAAGTGGTGACAGGAAATTTCTGGGCTGTGCTGAAGAGGCAAAGAAGAGGATTATTGAGGTATGTTGCTGCACGATGCTGGTGACTGTTTTCTAAAATCATTGTATTCATACATAGCAGTTTGTGCATAGTGTAAAAATTGTGGGTATCTTAAGGAGGGAGTTGCAGGAGGTATCATGGGACAGGATATTTTTGACAATAATGTGTTAAGGAAATACATTAGTGGTTATCAGAACTGTGTTGCACACAGGATTCGTGAGGCAGAGGCACTGAGCAGCAAGAGCTTTTATTCCCTTCAGAGATTTGTTGCAGCTGCAGATGTTCAGATATTTGTTGCAGAGATTATTGCAGTCACAGCATTCAATTTTTCCAGAAATAAAGGAAATTCAGTTTAAAAATACAGGGAGTTTAGGCTGCTAGTAAGCCATGTATCTTCTGCCTGTTTCCTTTTGGGATGTAGGACGTGAATGCTTGCAGAACAGAGAAGGCCAAGGTTTTCCTCTGAGTACCTGCATAATCCAAAAACTGTAGGTGAGGGAATCTCCAAAAACTGCAGATGTTTTGGTGAGCATCCAAGATGACTGTTTACAACTGGCAAATAACCTTTTATATATGGATCTGCAGTTTCTGGTGCAACCTCTGGAAAACACAGCTAGGTCGGCATAGAAACTACTATCACTATACCTTTGCTAAGACTTTTTCTGCAGTTCTGGATGTTCTGGTTCCAGAGGAGCTCCTGGTTCTTGCTTGCTTGAGTGCAGGACTCTAAACTAGCCTGTCTGGAAAAGGCAAGAAAGAGGCAGGCTTCTTAAAAATGCTGGTAGACCTGACCTTTGCCCTGGCTTACAAGATGAGCTCTTCATGAACATCTCTATTCATCATCTTGACTATTCTGGTTAAGGATGAACACCAGTGCTTTATCTTGGCTTTGTTCTGGCCAGTGCCTCTCTAGAGCAGGTTTGGTTTTCTTCCTGGCTGTAGTCAGAGTCTGGAGATTGTTTTTAAGCATCTGTAAAAAGAGCTGGGAAAAATAAACCTATTGTCACTAGGCTTATAATTGTTCCTGTGAAGTCCTCACCACCAGCAGAAGCTCTGGGATCCAGAAATGGAAGAAAGATTGTGGATCACCGATTTAGATCTTTGTCTTAGTCATGGTGCCTTATTTCATGTAAACTGTGGGGAAAGAAGCTTTTCAAGCTCTTTGGTTTCACCTGTTACCACAATGTTTTTTCTTCTCATAGGTGTAGAAGGTGGATTTGACATCACAGAAGAAAAGTTTGAATATGATGAAGATGTAAAAATAGTAATTTTCCCAGACCATTTGGATATTCCACGTGATGGGCTGGAGGGATTACCAGACATGGTCAAAGACAGGGTATGTTTGGGTGGAGGGCTGTGTTTACTGTTGATGAGGAAATGTACCATTACAGAGGAGGAAACTGCCTTGTAAAAGGGATCCTGCAGAGCTGCTGTGAAGTCTCAGCTGGCAGTCATCAGGATTGTTCTGCACTTACACGGTGCTGTGTATTACAGGGCGCTGGCTTGTGTGTGACTGCGGCTCCCGAAAGTCTCAACTGACTTGCCTAAATGTGGAGTGTTGTGGCACTGGAAGCTTCTTGTGCCCTTACTGTGGTCGGCCAGCCCTTCATGTTTTCTCCTGCTGTCCTAATTCCAGATTGCCAGTGCGATTGAGGCCATCCTGACAGCAGATTCAGCCTCACGGAAGCAGGAGGTGCAGGCTTGGGATGGGGAGGTTCGACGTGTTTCCAAACACGCTTTTTCCCTGCACCAGCTTCAGAACGATGTCCGCATCCCACCGTGGTGAGCATAGTACTGGAACTCGCTGTGTCACTCTGTGTCTCAGGCCCTTCTCCTGTGCTGGACTGCAGCAGTAGATGAGACTTCTTATGTGAGTCTCTGAGTGTGCCTGGTCATAGTAAATTCAGGGGAGGTGGCACACTAAGGTATTTCAGGATGCTCAGTGTTCTCTAGTAAAAGAGGAATGAGATCGCTTATACTACGGATACTGCAGTGGGCAGTAATGGAGAGGGCCTGGGAGGTAGAACCCAGAGGTTCTCCTTCTGATCTCTTTTTCTCTGTTCCTTGTCAATAGTGGCTGGAAGTGCAGCAAGTGTGACATGAAGGAGAACCTGTGGCTGAACATGACCGACGGAGCCATCCTCTGTGGTCGGCGCTACTTTGATGGCAGTGGTGGCAACAACCACGCAGTCGAGCACTACCGAGAAACTGGCTACCCCCTGGCTGTGAAACTGGGAACAATTACTCCTGATGGGGCAGGTGAGAAGGGGGATCCTCCCAGGGTTGGGGATGCCAGGCACCACTCAGGCTGCCGCAGATCTCTTCCAGGTATCGGGGTGGTGCTGGCCATCTTGTGACCTGGAACACCCAGTGTCATCCCATTGTGAGCTTTCCCACTCTGACCTGCTTCTTGTGTGAGGCAAAGAGTGAGCTGATTAAACCTTGCCTTCCTCCACCCCTCCCGTGTAATTGGAAGCTTTTAGAATAGTTATCCAGGTTGCCATCTGATTTTCTGTGTTGAGGCATTTATCAAAGAATTTTGTGTCCAAATCCTGAGCGGAAAGTATACAGCACAGTAACCCACTTTCCTTACTTCAGGCATAAGTGTACCTGTGTACCTTGATTGGTGACAAAGTTGTCTTGTCACATGTTTAGGAGGAATCTCAATATTCTGTCTGTCATGTTATTCTGCTGAGAAAGAGCAGGAACCCCAAAGGCTCAATTTGTCAAAACTTCCAGTTCTGAGCACTTTCTTCATCTGGCTGTGAATTTGAGATCACAGGCCATTATAAGTTTCTCTTTTTTCTGTTTTCCTACATAGATGTCTACTCCTACGATGAGGATGACATGGTGTTGGATCCCAACCTGGCAGAACACCTGGCACACTTTGGGATTGACATGCTCAAGATGCAGAAGGTGAGGAGGAAGTGGTGTCCTCCATAGGCCCAGAGGTAGAGAGAAGCAGCCCTGAGGTGTCTTAGCTGGATTCCAGCTTTCTGTGGCCATGCAGAATCATTCCTGGTCAAGAAACCCTGGGTTTTTTTGTCACACAGAGAGTTGTCTCATCCGCTCCTCTTCTTTGATTGTCTTTTTTGCCTTTCATGTCCCTCAGGCTTATTTCCCTGGGATTATGTGTCAGTACTGTGGGCAGAGAGGCTCCCAGGTGCTGAGCTTTTTTTGTTAAGTGTATGGTTTCCATGCCTCTTTATAGGGAATGGTTCAGATTTCTCCCATATTTCTTTTCCCTCCTCTTTCTGTCCCAGATATTCATATATGTGGAAACAATTCTTGTTTCTTCCTCCTCTACTTAGAGAATAAAACAATGGATTTGACTCTGT
This sequence comes from Callaeas wilsoni, assembly GCA_013398955.1. Taxonomy (NCBI): domain Eukaryota; kingdom Metazoa; phylum Chordata; class Aves; order Passeriformes; family Callaeidae; genus Callaeas; species Callaeas wilsoni. The sequence goes on from VWPU01015151.1 coordinate 6,535, forward strand.
TTCCCTACAGCATTGCACTTTTCACACCTCTTATGTTTCCTTGAGTCTTCTCTGAGGATTTTCCTGTTCTTTCCCTCCACAGACAGACAAGACAATGACAGAACTGGAAATAGACATGAACCAGCGCATTGGGGAGTGGGAGCTCATCCAGGAGTCTGGCGTTCAACTCAAGCCCCTCTATGGGCCTGGGTACACTGGTATCCGTAACCTGGGCAACAGTTGCTACCTCAATTCTGTGATGCAGGTGCTGTTCAGTATCCCAGACTTCCAGAGAAAGTAAGTGAGCTTGATCACTCCTTTCCATTAGTCTGGGATCAGTACAAAGGTCTCCTAGACCTAGGAGCTTCTGTTGCAGTAATCATGATCAGAACTGCATTTTTACTTGATGAAGCTGCATATCCCTTAGCTTGCTCCATTTTGCTTTGCAGGTATGTGGACAAGCTGGAGAAGATATTCCAAAGTGCACCTTCGGACCCCACACAGGATTTCAGCACACAAGTGTACGTAGAGTTTTGGTGAGAGAAGGGAAGGCTGAGGCTGCCTGGATGCATCCCCTCTGTGCTGCTTTGCTCCAGGGTTCTCCCTCAAGCCTCACCTCTCTTTCCTTGCCTGTCACCACAGACACTGATCCTCAGTGATCAGTAAGGATCTAAGCCAAGGAAGTTCAGCTGAGTGCCCTAGGTGGAGAGGACAGGTGCACCCCATGTTCATGAGAGGCTCTGAAATGTGTTATGTATATTATGCCTGTTAAACTTGGGGGATTTCTGGGAGGCAGCTTCTTTCTGCCTAATAGCAAAAAGGGGCTTGCTGTCTGCAGCGGAAGGAGATGGCAAGGAGCAAGGGGCTACGTAGATTTAGGCAGCTTTATTCTCAGTGGATAATTTATGTGTGCTTAAAGAGGCTTCCCTCAAGAGGTACTGTGCAGGAGAATATGCGGAAAGAGGAACACAAGGTTTGGGAGGGAGTTAGATTTTAAATATGTCAAATCTGTGCTACAGCTGCTCTCAAACAAGCATGTGGAAGTTTGGGGTGGAGGAACGGAAGGTGGCATTTGTGGAAAGGGAATTCAGTGATATAGGAGGATTCTAAATTTGGGCAGCCTGGAGTGAGGTGTTCACTGAGAGGCGATTAAGGTGAGACAGCCAGAGAGATTATTGCCTGGGCAGAGGGAGGAATTGGTAAGGTTTGGTTCCAGACAAATGGCAGTAATGATGGGGAAGAACTGGAGTGAAATGAAATAGCAGGAGGGTCTGGGCATAGGAGGAAATCACTGAACACATACTGTTGTCCATTAAGTGCCTCATGCAGTCACTCTTTCCTCTGGGAAAACGTGATCAGTCTGCTCACAGCAGTGCTATTTCTGGCTCAGACAATTTCTCTGTGCCCTGTTGTCTCCTGCACAGTCAGACGCTGCTCCGTTCCCCACGTCAGGCTGCAGCTCAGCTTGGCTGTTGCGCAGCTGCTGTGTGGCCCAGCACCAGCTGTTCCTTCATGTTCTACTCAGTGTGCAAGCAGTGGTTGAGATTGGCACCCCAAAGTCCTGATAACTTTGAAGTCAGTGATGTCTCCAGCGGCCAGAGAGCAGACCACAATAAGATAATCCTGCCTGGTGCAGCAGAGAAATCTGTTATCTGTGAGACTTACAGCCCATAGCAGTGTTAAAGCTGGGTGGGTTCATGTGGCTCCTGGAGCGTGTGAGATTGAAGAAACATTGATACTAACAATGACTTCATCATTCCAGAGCCAAACTAGGCCATGGACTGCTTTCTGGGGAGTATTCAAGGCCAGCTTCTGCAGATGGGGAGCAGCAGCCTGATCAGAAGGTGAGGCTGGGATACGGCATCCTCTTGATGCGTGTGTTGCATGAGGTATTGTGTGTGCTACGTGGCAAAGGAGGGAGAACCCTTTCTGAAGACGTGTGCTGGGGCTCGTTCCAAAGCCTGTCACCTGAAGAAAAGCATGGCTAAGAATAGAGTGCTACACGCCAGGACACATGCTTGGCAAATTATGATCACCTTCCTCTTCCACATTGTTATTTGCAGGGTATGCAAAATGGCATTGCTCCACGCATGTTTAAGTCTCTCATCGGAAAGGGGCACCCAGAGTTTTCCACTAACCGACAGCAGGATGCCCAGGAATTCTTTCTGCACTTCATCAACATGGTGGAGGTAATGGTTTAGTCTATCTGGCAGATCATGGAAAAGTCCAGCTTGGTTTTCTTCCCACAGCGAGGAGTGAGGAGTGGAGGTGAGAAGCTGGCAATCGAAGCAGAGAGGGGGAGAGAACACAGTGAAATGGGCCATCTAGCGCTTGCCTGGGTGGAGAAGGAGAGGTGCTTGGCCATGTTTCCAGTGCTGACTCCTTGGAGAAATCTTTTTTTGGGAGTGGCACAGCTGGAGATGTAAACTTCCTTTAGGAGCAGGAATGCCATGGCTTCCTGGAGTACAGAAGCTGGCTTTTAGTTTCCTCTTCGCTGTCTTTTCCAGGGGACTGGGTGCAGAAGTGAATACTCTTCAGCCATGTGCTGTGTGGCATCACTGTTACTGCAGATCATTTTTTCTGCCTTTCTGATGTTACATCTTCTCATCTCTCCTTCTTCAGAGGAACTGCCGCAGCTCGGAGAACCCTAACGAGGTCTTCCGTTTTCTGGTGGAGGAGAAGCTGAAGTGCCTGGCCACAGAAAAGGTGAAATATACCCAGCGTGTGGACTATATTATGCAGCTGCCTGTGCCCATGGATGCTGCCCTCAACAAAGGTCAGTAATGTGCAAAGACCAGAACAGTAGCAAACCCTATGTTTGTATATTGTACTATTCTTACAGAATTCCTTAAATGAGAAAAGGGACTTCTTTGCCACTTCTGAGGCCAGATCCTTCTCCTGCTTTTGTGGGATCGGGCTGATTTCTTCAGAGGTGGTGTGACACGGTGATGTCCCTCTAGAGCCTTTCCCTCGGACACCACCAGCTGGGCTGTGATTCAGCAGCAAAACAGGAGTGACTGCAGTAGCAGAACAGTGCTCTGGAAGCTGTGCTCCGTTCTCGATGGCGTGTATCTATAGGCCTGTTCTGCCTCTGGGTGTACCTTACACCAGTCGCCTTGTAGGTACCTAGAGGTGGTCCTTGACTCCTCTGCTTTATTGTCTAGATGAACTGCTGGAATATGAGGAGAAGAAGAGGCAGGCAGAGGAGGAGAAACAGCCGCTGCCTGAGCTGGTGCGAGCCAAGGTGCCTTTCAGCTCCTGCCTAGAGGCCTATGGGGCTCCAGAGCAGGTGGATGATTTCTGGAGCACAGCCTTGCAGGCCAAGTCTGTCGCTCTCAAGTAAGTTTGTGTCAGCTAAGCTGTGATGAACTGGCCATAGCTGCATCTCTGGGGACTTCTTGTAGTGGCCTGGGGGGAAGAACCATTACTGAAGCTTTGTAGTCCTCCACACCCTGGGTCCAAAGAACACTGAGGCAGAGAGGGGATCAGTCCATCAGTGCTGGAGTGGTTGCCCTCAGTGAGCAGAACAGCAGTGCTAGTGAAGTCCTCGCCATCAGATTTCAGTTGCTGAGGGGCTACGAAAACACAGTGGTATTTCAGAAAACTAGTAGCTTTTACTGTAAATTTAAAATTTAGCTTTGGAATCAGTACTGAGTGTATGATGACACTGGTTTTGCACTGTCTCTAAAATTTCTTTAAGTTTTTAACTGTTAAGATTTGAGCAGAACACCGAGTGTAACAGATGCATGAGTTCTTTGAAAGAATGCTAACTTAAATGCTAGTAGCAAGATTTAAAAAACAGCTTTAGTTTTTCTCGCTGCCTGTAGCACATGCCACACTGCAAAGCTGCAGTGACGAGATTACAAATGTAAGCAGCTTTCTGCTGTGATGCTACTGAGTGTTCTTTTGCAATGAGTCCTCAAAGAGTTGGAAGTGTTTTTCTAACAAATATTCCATTATTAAGCAATAGCTACTATAAACAAACATCACATTGAAAAGTAACATTTTGTTTTAATTTTTACTGAGTATATATTCAAACATTTTACTGTTGCTTAATTTAGTTCTACAGCATGTTGCATTTATCACCTGGTAATGAGTATCTATCTCACTTAAAGATGCTTTTCCCTTCACAAACATTCACCTCTGTTTCACAGATTCCAGACACTTTCTGTCTCAAATTGTGTAACTAAATAATCAAATTCAGTTAACTTAAAATTCACTGCTTTTGTTTCATATCCAAAAAAGTGCACTTGTGCTTGAAAGCTTGTCAGTTCCTGCAGGTATATCCTGCAGGTCTAATAAAAGATGTTATTTCCACTACATTCCGTAAGGGTTAGACTTTGAATTGAACAAAATCTGACCAGGCTTGTAAAATACAGGATCAGAAGGTAGACAATATGTACTATTTTTTCTCATCTCCAAGATTTGCATTCCATCTCATACTGTCAGGGCTTCTGCCTTAGAAATGGTTCTGTGTTTGAGGCACAGTTAAGCTCAGCACAGGAGAGCTGCACAGAGAGGTGTATCCCCCAACCTGCTCAGGACATGGCTCTGCCCTACTCACTGATTTCTTGGATCAGCTAGATAGTCTTTGCTGACAAAGTATTTAAAAATACTATGTGTCTCTTTCAGAACGACACGGTTCGCCTCTTTCCCAGATTATCTGGTCATCCAGATCAAGAAGTTCACTTTCGGTCTGGACTGGGTGCCCAAAAAGCTTGGTAAGGAGGATGAGAAGTATAGAGTATATAGGTACTGGGAGTCACATATGGATATTGTGGTCATTACTGCCAAGAGGAAAGTAACTGTCCCAAAAGTTGCTGCTGGCATCCCCAGGGACTTACCCTTCTAGATCTCCCAGCTGAGTCCTTTGATTCTGCCCCTATATGGAGGCTGAGCAAGACCATATCTTGCAGGTGTTTCCATTGAAATGCCAGAGGAGCTGGATATCTCTGCACTGCAGGGAACGGGGCTGCAGGATGGAGAAGAAGAAATGCCAGACATCGCACCCCCACTGGTGACACCAGATGAGCCCAAAGGTAGCCTGGGGTTCTATGGCAACGAGGACGACGACTCCTTCTGCTCCCCTCACTTCTCCTCTCCGACATGTTAGTGATTCTCCTCCTCTCTTCCTGATGCCTGACTCATTTCCTTGCTCTCCTTGCCTTGTGTCCCATGCTAGCAGTTTCCCACTTGCTCAGACTTTCCCTGTCCTTTTGTCCGCGATTGCCAGCTGCCTCCCTTGCATGCCTATTGTGCAAGGGGGTTTGTGGATTCCTGTTCTGTGCAAGATGGGGGGGTGGCATGTCCAGTGCATTTAGAGGAGGCAGAGCTGTGATTTATGCAGGATTTAATTGGTAGGGGTATTTAATTTTCACAAACTGCAGTGGGAGGTCGGGTTCAGAGCCTGGGGTAGAGCCAGTGTTCCTGAGTTCATGGGTTGAATTGTTTTGTTCGTTGCCTGTGTGTGAGACTGCTCTTCTGAAGAAGAAAGGTGGCTGAGAAGAGCCGAGAGATGGAACTTGGTGTGAAATAAAGCCAGGAAGTGGTGGCTTTGGAGGCTGTGTGACACTAGACAAAATGGAGCCAGCAGGGATGGGTGGGAATGGGTGGCTTTAACTTCTGTCTTCCCACAGCACCCATGCTGGATGAGTCGGTGATTATCCAGCTAGTGGAAATGGGCTTTCCCATGGATGCCTGCCGCAAAGCCGTGTATTACACAGGGAATAGTGGGGTTGAGGCGGCCATGAACTGGGTCATGTCACACATGGACGATCCAGGTATGAGGCTGTGGCCATGGTGAGGGTTACTGCTTCTGGGCTGTTGAGCCTGTGTCCTACTACCACAGTGGAAAACTGAAGTAGTTTGGACTTGAACTGTACTCTCTTGGAGAGATCTAACTACCCTGAGCTGTGTTGTGTTTCCTGCTGCAGACTTTGCTAACCCATTAGTTCTCCCTGGATCCAGCGGACCAGGATCAACTATTGCCTGCCCAGACCCTCCTTCAGAAGACAGTGTGGCCACCATTGTCTCCATGGGCTTCTCCCGGGACCAGGCTATGAAAGCGCTTAGAGCCACGGTGAGAGGCATGGGTGGCATCAGAGTGCAAGGATTTTCTCAGGAACATGAATTCTCAAGTTCACTGTCCTCTCTTCTTCCTTCCAGAACAACAGTCTGGAGCGTGCTGTGGATTGGATCTTTAGTCACATTGATGACCTCGATGCAGAAGCTGCTATGGATATCTCAGAGGGGCGCTCGGCAGCAGAGTCCATCTCTGAATCCGTCCCTGTGGGTCCCAAAGTGCGCGACGGGCCTGGAAGTGAGTTCCAAGCCATAGGAATGTGGATTTTGGGGTGCAAACTCAACATGACTTTGTGACTCCTGATCCATGCAGTACTGCAGGTTTTAGCAGCAGCAGCTGTCATGGAGCTGGTCTGGTTGTAGAGGTGGAAGCAGGGAGAAAGAAGGAAGGAATGGCAAAGTAGTCTAGACCCTTCAGGCTGGATGAGGATTACCTGGAAGCCAATAAGAGAGAGGCTGGGGCAGTGCCATCAAGTGAAAGACAGGAAGGGCTGTGCTGCTTTTATCCAGTGGTTTTGGCAGGCTTTTTTCCCCTTTTGGTTCCCACTGATAAAAGCAATTCCAGTCTGTGGACAGAATTTGTGCCAGTGGTGCTTGGCTGCTGGATGCCATAGGGAGGTGGAATCCCCGCCTTACCCATCCAGAACCCATGGCCCAAATAAAAAGTTGGAAGAGAGGAGGCTAAATGGAAGTTACCATCTCCCATTTCCCTCTATGTTTGGCCTTAAGACCACTCACAGTCACACTTGATGGGGATCCAGTTCTAAATTATTACCCAGCAGAACTTCCTTCAGGGATCCTTCTCTAGAGATGGCCTTGCACAGGGTGTTAGGGAGTAAGACATCTTTCCTCTTTCCCTGACAATCCTCTCTTCCCTCCTTCTTTCAAGAATATCAGCTGTTTGCCTTCATCAGCCACATGGGCACTTCAACTATGTGTGGACATTATGTTTGTCACATCAAGAAAGATGGCAGGTAAGGATTTCTACAGTGTGAGGAAACTGAGGTACTGCTTTAAATCCCCCTCCTCCCCTGTTTCTTCAGAGGTCTTGGGGGGTTGGGGCTGAGAGCAGGTGAGTGGAATCGAGTTGTGTCTGAACCACAGAATGGCATTCCTGAGCTCCTCTTGTGCCTGTTGCAGGTGGGTGATCTACAACGACCAGAAAGTTTGTGCTTCTGAGAAGCCCCCCAAGGACCTGGGCTACATCTACTTCTATCAGCGGATTCCCAGCTAGAACATCCTCTTGCTGTGTGTGGTGGGGGGAGAGTGGGCTGAAGGTGTGGGGGGGAAAGGGGTGGGGGCAGTGAGGGTGGGAGCAGGGTTCTCTTCCCTGCTCCTTTCCCCAGTCCCTTCACGGCCTCTCTGTGGAGACACAGGGGGGAGACAAGAGTTCACTGACTAATCGACTCGGGGCTGGAGTCCCTGTGGACATGAGTGAAGGGGGCTCGGGGGGTTGGGAATATCTGTTTCTATAGGAAATGTCCTCACTGTCCCCACCCCCCTGACACACAGCCCTAGTGCTTCGCTGCTTGGTGGGATGATGCCACCTCCTTGCTGTCCAGAAGGAGAGGAGGGGGCTTGTGTGTACGTGTGGCTTGTGAATGGGGGGGTTCCTCCTGCCCGCCCTGACGGGCGAGGGCGTGGGGCGGGCAGCAAGGCGGGCCACGAGCAGCGCTTCCCCTTGTGTGCCCTTGACATGCCAAAATACACGAGGGACAAAATAAAAGTCGAAATACCCCCCGGCTCCTGTCTGACCGAAATACCCCCCGGCTCCTGTCTGACCCCCGCCTGCCTGGGGGAAAACGCGGGTGGGGCAAGGGGCGGGGCTATGGGGCGGGGCTCACTGGGGCGTGGTCTCGGCCGCCGCCGGGCTATAAAAGGGGCGCGGCTCCCCGCGCGCGCCGTCGCCGCTGACCTTCGCGTCTCCTCCGGTGCCGGCCCCGCTCCCGCTCGTTCCCGCCATGGCGCCCAGGAAGTTCTTCGTGGGGGGCAACTGGAAGATGAACGGCGACAAGAAGAGCCTGGGCGAGCTCATCCACACGCTGAATGGCGCCAAGCTCTCCGCCGACACCGGTGAGGGCGCGGCCCGCACGTAGCGCACGTTCCGCACGGCCCTGCGGAACCGGGGCCCGGGCCCGGGCGGGGTAGCGGCAAATGTCAGAGGGCGGCGGGGGCCTAAATATAACCCCGCGGCAGCGGCGCTAAATATACCCGCGAAACCGGATCCGGGTTCCCTCAGGCCCGGCGGACACGTGCGGCCGACCCCCGGGGCGCCTCCGGCCGACTCCCGGAGACCCCGCGGGAGCGGGCGGCCCGTAGTCCCGGGGGCTCCGCGCCTCTCCTCGGCCTGGCCCTCACCCCCGGGAGCGGGGGTCTCGGAGCACCGCGCTGCAGCCGAGCTGCGCTGCCCCTACCCTGCCCGCTGGCCCTGCCCCGCCGCCGTGCCCGGTTACAACCCCAGGCGCAACCCGCTGCGGCTCTCCCCGGTTCGGCCAGGCCAGGCCCAGGCTGCAGGGTGGGATTCTCACCCGATGTTTTATCTGGGCACTTTCCAAGAGACCCCTGTGACCTGGCCGTCGGCCTGGTATTGCATGTCCAGCCCCCTGGAAAGGGCTTTCCTCTCTGCGGTTGAGACATCGGATAGCAGGGATTGTCCTGCGGCAGAGGTCTCCCCAAATGTCAGTGAGGACAGGCAGGCTGTGCCTTCCCAGGAGAGAGGGATGATCTCTTGGGGCTGGGATTTGGGATCAGTGGCTGGGTACGATTTCTGCCCTTCGCCTGTCTCAAGGGTAACCATGTGCTTTGCCTTTTAGAGGTGGTTTGTGGAGCCCCCACCATCTACCTTGACTTTGCCCGTCAGAAACTCGATGCAAAGATTGGAGTCGCAGCACAGAACTGTTACAAGGTACCAAAGGGTGCTTTCACAGGAGAAATCAGGTGAGCCCCAGAGAGAGTAAAGTCAGGGTGCCTCTGGGATGTGAATTTCTTCCAGTGAGTCATCTCCTTTCTCCCCAGCCCAGCAATGATCAAGGATATTGGAGCTGCATGGGTGATCCTGGGCCACTCAGAGCGAAGGCATGTTTTTGGAGAGTCTGATGAGGTGAGTGGCCTCATAGAATGGAGACGTGGTCCAGCTAAGATGGGTCTGCAAGGACTGGAAGAGTGAGCAATTAAACCAGACGTACTCCTTTAGACCTGTTTAATTGGCTGCCTTGTTTCTTTTTCGTTCCCAGTTGATTGGGCAGAAGGTGGCTCATGCTCTGGCTGAGGGCCTTGGAGTCATTGCCTGCATTGGAGAGAAGCTGGATGAGAGAGAAGCTGGCATAACAGAGAAGGTGGTTTTTGAACAGACTAAAGCTATAGCTGGTAAGAGGAAAAAGAAATGGTTGGCTTGGGTTTTTCTAGCAGTTTTCCAGCTCTGCTCTTCCCAGCATGGGAGTATTGTTCTCACCAGTACCTTCTCCTTCCTCCCTAGATAATGTGAAGGACTGGAGTAAAGTGGTTCTTGCCTATGAGCCAGTTTGGGCTATCGGAACTGGTAAAACTGCAACTCCCCAACAGGTACGAGTAGGGGAGGTGGCTGACTAAATGGCCAACTGACCCTTCCCCGTCAGAAAACCTTCCTGAAGATTCTTAGTGACTTAGAGAATATCTAACTGTTCCCTTGTCTTTGGAAGGGAATTGTGTGCAGAATGGCTCAGGCCTCAGTGTGACTCTCGTGTTGTATTGCAGGCTCAGGAAGTTCATGAGAAGCTGCGGGGGTGGCTGAAAAGCCACGTGTCTGATGCTGTTGCTCAGTCAACTAGGATTATCTATGGAGGTGAGTGAGTCTGAAGTGACTTTCCAGGGCAGGGAGTGCTTAGTTTCTCTACCTGTTGCTGCAGTTGTACATCATTCTCTGCCTGGCAAGGAAACTCTTGACTTTCAGAGCATAAAGAATCACCTTCTAGCTTGTTTGGGTAGCTTTCTTGGATAAATGAGAGACTGTCTTGCTGTCTGCAAGACGTGGCTGATACCTTGCCAGTCTTCCCTTTGCCCTGGCCCCATTTTCCTAGAGCTGGCACATCCGACCTTAAAACACTGCTCCCTCCTTAGGTTCTGTCACTGGCAGCAACTGTAAGGAGCTGGCCTCTCAGCATGATGTGGATGGCTTCCTTGTTGGTGGAGCTTCTCTCAAGCCAGAGTTTGTGGATATTATCAATGCCAAACACTGAAGCACCCCATGAGGAGCTGTCCCTTGTGGTTAAGAAATGGAAGCAAGAAGGGACCTTTCATTGCACACGTCTCAGTACGGAGGCCTCCCTCGAGGCTTTCCCTCTCCACGGTCATTGTTCTAGATGTTCTGCTAACCACCCCCACCACCTTGGAGTCCTGTTAGCAGGAGCCTGTCTCGGCAGAGTCTTGACAGTCTCCTCTCTGAGCTGAATCCTCAGTTTCCGTTGACCTGTTCAGAGCCCACAGCCCACCTGGCCAGTATCTCTCCCTTTCCCTGCAGCCCTGCAGGGAGAGGGGGCCGCTGGTGCTGTGGGAAGGAAAAAGGAACCACAGTCTCTTGCATCTTTCAGCTCCATCAGCAAGGAGCCTGTCAGCTTAGACCCTTGTGAGATGTCTTACCTCACCTGTGTCCCGTACTGAACAATAAATGAAAAACAGAAAAAGCAAAGGTGTGTCCTGGATCTTATTTGGAAGCATCTCGGGGACAAGCAGTATAGAGAACTTACTGCTTTTGGAGGTGGCTGGTTGCAGAGAGGGTTTTGTGGGCTTTTCCCTCAGGGCCCACCGTTGCCCCAGTAGGCACTGCACAGGTTCAACCTGCATCCGACTTCTGTCATATAACAGCTCTTCTTTAGGCCTGTGGTGATTTGATTGTGTCTTTCCCATCTGTGTTTGTATTCCAGTAGCTGCTGGAGCACCTGGCTGTTCCACCAGTGAGCCAGTCTTCCCTGGCAGGCTCAGTAATGTGCTTATCCCGGCTCTTTGCCTGTAAGGACTGGTAACTGACTTTGCTCATTAAATGTGGAGTGGAGCAGCTCCATCTCTGCAGGGAAGGATTTTATTTAGGCCCTGTGTTGGGGTAATGCTTGCTGCCTGCTTTCAGCCATGTGCTGGTGGGTGAGGAAGCAAGACTTGATGTTACTTCCCAGCTGCTGATTTTTTTTGGTAGTACTGAGGGGGATGAAAAAGAAGTGCCTCAAAAGGAGGAGCTTAGCTGTGAGGTGGTACATCCTTGGGAGCCTATGGGCAGTGTTGCAGTACCTAGTGCCAGCATCGCCTGAGGCATGAGGGGCAGGAGCTGAGGAGCAAGAGGAAAAAGGCTGATAATGTGGGGATTCCTGCCCTACTACTGCTGGAGGAGCTTCCTGCTGCCCAGCTGGATGGGAGGGATCTCCTTCCTAGGGTATCAGGTGGTCTGAGGAGGAAGAGCCTGGCAGCAGCAAGGAGATGGCAGCTCCCAGCTCTGTATGTGTGTGGAGTGATGTGGAAAGAAGGAGGATAATTCAAAGGCAAAAAAAAAAAAAAATTCTGAAATCTGTTTTCTGCAACCAGAGCACATGTTTCTGAGAGGCTGCCAGGCCATGGCTGTAGTTCGGGGCCATCAGATCATATTGACCAGAGCAGCAGTGATGCAGTGGGGGCACACAGGGGCTCTGAGGCTGCAGGGATTGGGTAGAATCACTCAGGGATGGGCCACCGGCTGCAGCTCTGCTGTCAGCTCCTGCCCAGCCCTGCCCACAGCACAAGAGCCCAGGAGAGTGACCTATATAGAAAAAAACAGATGGGAGCTGGGCATTGATCTTGCTGCTTTGAGAGAACGCAGGGGCATGAAAGCATTCATTTAATGAGGAATAAACTCATGGAAAATCATTTCTATATCAGCAGGAGTGCCAGATCTTGTTTCTTTTCTTTTTGTCTGCTTTCTGGCATGACTTCGGCTCTCTGGAGTGGAAATACTGCCAGATCCTCACAGCAAACTGTAGTGGTTGGATCTTGAACAGGTTGCTGTTGGAGAAAAATGCATTGTGCCAGATGTGACAGCCTGAGAGAGGCTGCGATGGCTCCGCACCCTCAGCCCCAAACAATAGCCAGGCTGAGCTTGTATTCCCAGTAGGCACGACACACACATGTTGGACTCAATGATCCTTGTGCATGTCCCTTTGAACTCAGAATACTCTATGACTCTGAATATATTCCACTTAAACATAACCATGGCTGGCCGCACAGATTACCCATCCAGCCACACAGAGCACTCCCACAGCACTGGCAGCCTCATCCCACCCCCTGCTCCAGCTGAGCAGGATGGAGGTGCACTGGTGAGCATCTGTGTATAGATGTGTATTTATAGAAGTTTTCACACACATGTGAAAGGAGACAATGTGTCTCCTTCCAGCAGCTGGGCTCAGGCAGTGCCCAGTAGCTGCCCCTCAATCCCAATCTCTCCAGCCCCCCAGTAGCCACCTCCCTTTGGTGCTCTGGCCACAAGTTCCTCACCCAGGGCAAAGTGCAAAAGGAGTTTAATGAGATGGGCTGCACTGATCAGGTGC